>APFE031311803.1:1622-19279 GCA_000404065.3 Pinus taeda | reverse complement strand
TTTCATTTCATTTTAAACCAATCTTAGGGTTTAGTTTCATTACAGGGAAAATGGCCTCCAAATTGGAAAATTCAAGATGTTCTAGAAATAGACTCGATAAGCTTTCCAACAAGCTATCACACACCCAATTTGGACACCGGGAAGGCCTTCAAAACTGGTCTACAAAAAGGCGCTGCGCATTAAATTGGCGTTGCGCACCTGTTGAAAACACATCAAATTTGTCATCAAAACACCTCTAGAGCTCTTTAATGATTCTTCCAAGTAAGTACAGTCATCCACCTTGCTGAAGAAGATTTGTTGCTTGGTTTATTGAGTTGTGTGGTCTCATCTAAAGAAAACCCTAGTTATCTTTGAATTTCTTCTCAAAACCCTAAACTGATCACTAAATCACCTCTCATAAGTTGTAAAATATCTATTGTTGCTATCCTATTCCATTTTTCACCTACTTTCGTAAGTCCCCTCCCCTATCCCTAATTCATTAGAGCTCATTTCCCAAAACCCTACCCTCCATATAAAAGCCTAGCTCTATACACTATTCCCAAACCCTAACTCCTAAATCCTACATCTTCACTACTCCTACTTCCCTATCAAACCCTTATCCTACATTCTAAAACCCTATTCACTCCCCTCATTCCCCTCATTCCCTAAAACCTCAAAACCTTCACTCCCTCAAGCACTCACCATCCCCGTACACCTCACTCATCTTATCTTTTAAAATCTCTTCATACTCATATTGTCCCCAACTCATCCCTTCATTCCTCATCAACTACTACATCATTAAAACCTATGGAGATGGACCTCAGATATTTTCATCAGTGCCTCAAGAGGAAGGATAACCTTCAGGACAGCAGGAGGTCAAAGAGACTAAGACCTTGAGCAAGAAAACAAGTAGCTTACCAACAAACAAGACCTCATGGAGCTGCAAATCATCAAAGAAAACCGGAAAAGGTCAAGTTGACCTCCATTGAACAAGAGATAGAGAATGACAAGGAGTCTTGGTTGGAAAATATGAACATGCACTTGGAAAGGTTGCTTGAGAAGGCAAACAAAGAGAAGAAAATGCTTCGTCACTTAGCCTATCACTACCTAACCCGGAACAAGATTTGTAATGCAAGGACAAAGAGGCTAAAAGCCAAACTAAGAAGAGTCTTGAGGAACAAGAAAGAGAAAGATAAACTCAAGATCTTGGCTGAAGCATCATTGGCCCATTAAAGCACCTAACAAGGATCATTCATGCCAAATTTCAAGAAATTTGGAGAAAATTTTAACATTTTTGAATTTTTTAAACTGAAAAACAGGCTTTTCAAATAGGTGCGCTTTTCTTGGAGACATGTTCTTATAAAATGATTTACATTTTTGGAATCACCATGGAAAAATATGAAAGCTCAGAAATGGCTAGGAATTTTGGACAAGTTATAGGTCTCCAAAAGGGCAAAAAACACCCAAAAAGTGTCCTCTCTGCCACTTTTTTGCCACACAGGAAGCAATATTGGGAGAATCAATTATTGGAGGGGAAAATGGACTTCAAATTAAGAAATTCATGTTGTTCCAGAAAGTAGACTCATCAAGCTTTCCAACGAGCTATCCTGGACTTGATTTTGACTCTAGGAAGCCTTCCAAAATTGGCCTAGAAAAAGCGTTGCGCATTGAAATTTTAGCGCTGCGCATTAAATTGATTTTGCCAATTTTGCCTGATTTTCTAGAGTTTTCCTAGTTTTCTTGGGAGATCATTTTTTCCTCATTTCTTGGTAAATGTGTTGAAAAATGTGCAATAAGAAATGTTAAATTTAGAACATGCTAAAAATAGCATGTCTAAAAATAGCAGTTTGGCCAGTGAGGTCATTAGCCACATTGGGTGAGAGGTGAAACTACTCAAAATAGAAAATTCTAAAAATAGCATTTCTGGGTCCCTTCCTATTTATAGCAGTCCCTAGTATATCTATAGGAAGTAAAATTAATTTTGGTCTTAACCGCAGTTTAAAATATTAATTAATTAATCTCCATGAGTTAATTAATTATGAAAAATTAAACTTGAAGTCTTTGTGAGATCATGCAATTATTTTCTCCCTTGATTTAGGAATTTATCCCTTGATTAAAGGATATAAGGTTCAGTTCTATAATGAGAGAATCAATTGACTTAGTTCTAACTAGTCAAGGCTAGTTAGATTATTTTAACAAGCTGTTAAAATAATAAAATATAGTTTGTTAATGCTTGCATGCATGTGACAACTATTATTTTAGATAACTGAGGATTTACTCATGGATAGCTGTTGCATGTCAGTTCTGTCAGGGACCCAGTTGAGATCAGATGTGGGATAGTGTACCATCAGATGCTTGGATATTTCTAGTAAGTATTCCTTGCATGGAGAAGGATCTATTATAGGAGATTAGAGGACTTGTGGCCTATATATTGAGGCCTAGGTAGTCCATGATCTTCATCTTCTGATGGAAGATCATCAGATACAGAGTGAGAAGGATATCTATTGAGCTGATTCTTTTTGTATTGTGAAGAGGATTTCCACTTGATTGATAATACATGGTTGGGGTTTTATGCTTGTGCTTTCCCCTGGATATATCTTGTGTTATGTGTGATTATTTCTCTTGATCAGTTATGCATGTTTCTACTTGATGTTGCTCATGAATTATATTATGCTTCCACTTAATGTTTTGTAGAAGTAGAACAAGTATTATGCTTTAGGACATTGCATATATCGGTTTGTTCTACAGGTCAAATTTCTACAGTAAACATGGTAAATGATGAATTCAATGTAAATATGGATGAAAATCACTTCATAGGGTAGATACATCAAGTTCCAAGTGGTTTTGAGTTGTAATGAATTGGTTTCCTTGGTTTTAGAGGTGAGTTGTTCCACTGCCTATATTCCTGTTCTTAGTTTAGATATGGTTGAAACCACCCCTCTTCTCATGGTTTCGACCCTGATAGCTAGCTTGAGTAGTTTCCTTGCCTATATCATGTACTTTTTGATTCATTTGTAAAGGTTGGACTTTGGGAGAAGTGTTGGACTCACTGAACATTTGTATCAACAGTTTGGGGAATAAAACCAGGTTTCACAGCTATTTTCGTGGGATTCTTGTGATATTGAGTTTATGTATTGTTTCTTCTTTGTAATGAGTTTTTATGATGTTTTATATGTATCCACATCTCTCTCTCTCCTCTAAACTAAATGAATCAAGGTGAATGGACAAAATACACTGTTGTGCTTTGTCTTGGGAATGCATTTGGTTTTCAATGTTTTCAACTATTTGAAGAGGATTCATAGTTTCTTTATGCCCTCCTCAACTCCTCAGTTGTCTTAATCTACCATCTCAAAATATTTCGAGTACATAAACCCTTGTCTACCTTGCCCCACAAAACATGATTGTATCCCTGAGTTGATTTCCCATAACCAATCTGCCTTCTCCAATTGATCGAGCAACCAAAACCTAAAATCAAGCCAGAAACTCTAATCTACTATACCTAGCCTAAAATCAGCATTCATTTCAGTCATCTCAAGCCCTAGTTGCCAATATTATAATTGAGATTAACAAGGAGAGAGCCCTCTCCCGACCTGGTAGGGCTAGCTACCAGGTTAAGCGTGGTTTGACGTTACCCTAGACCTGCCTTCCTTTAGCCTGAGGTAGATTTGTGCACTAACGGAAACTCTATGATTTCCTAAGGAAATACATCCCTGAACTGCTGTAAAACCAGGTACTTATTCAACACATCTGCATCCTCAACCTCCTTACCCCTATCACTAGAAATATGTACTGCAAATAGCTTTCACACTTTCTTGCGGCTACGCTTTGCTTGCATAGATGTCACCATCCTAACTGATGTGGCTTTCTTCTTACCTTACAACACTCTTGGTTCTCCATTGTCATCAACACACTCAATAGCTTTGTCATAGAAGTCGACCTTGGTTCTATGTAAATACAACCAATCCATGCCCAATAACATATTGTATGAACCCAACGGTAATATATTCAAATGTGATGCGGTAGGCATACCATTCAAATCAAATGCACAAGCTCTTACCCAATGATGAACTCACTTCTTCGTACCTGTATCCAACTGCACTAACCAAGACTCTACATGCAACTCCTTATTCAAACCAAACATATCCACAAAGTTAGGACTAACATAGCTATAATTAGATTTAGGGTGGATCGAAATAGAAATAACTTAATCACAGAGCTTATCGTCCATCTCAATTATAGATACCTAATGCTTGGCCTGCCTGTTGTTGACGACTTCATAGATACAAGGAATACTTTGGCCTACATCTCCAATAGTTTGTGCCTCTTGCGCACTGTATATTTGAGGTCTACCACTCTGATGTTGTGGACAATCTCTTCTAAGGTGGTGTTTGCCACAAGTCCAACAATGCACGAGCTCCTTACTCTAATCCTGAGGTTGTTATCCTTGTCTTCTATCTAATGCATTGAACTTCTTAGGTGGTGCAACATTCTCCTTGTTATCTGTACTCTATGGCCTTGCTCGCTTTTTATCCCATTTGCCTTTTCTCTTTACATCACCTCTCAAGTCTAACTTAGTCTTAGTTTTATGCTTTGATTGTTCATAGCAATGTCTTAGCTTTCGAATGGCCTCCTCCAATGATATAGGCTCATCGAACTTGATCCTGTCTTTGAATGCAACCAGTAATCCACTAATGAACCTCTGAATCTTGGCCTTTTCCTCAGTAAGATAAGGCACATATCTCAGTAACTCCAAGAATCTACTAGTGTACTCATCATCTGTCATGGAACCAGTCTTTAGTTAATAAATTTCTTTTGCCCTGTCATCAAAGTACCTTTCTGACAAGTTATTCTTCTTAAATAGCTACTCAAACTCACTCCAAGGCAAATCTTCCTCATGAATACACATGGCATTCTTCACATATTCCCACCAAATGTCCGCTTTACCTTTGAGGCTGAAGGTAACTACTTTAGCTTTCATGTTCTATGAGTATTCATGCAACTTGAAGAACTTCCTCATGCTAAGAAACCATGCTTCTCCATCCCATGGTTTCTTCATTTCCCCAACAAAAGTATGTGGCTTTGCTTTCTTAAATTAATCCGGAAAATACCCCCTATCACTCCTCCTATAAGGATGATACCAATGACGATCATAGTGCCTATCTGAATCAGAACTAGAATCATACCTGTGTCTATCCCTTCTCCTCTCTGGAGTGTCCAACAATCTTCCATCTCGGATGGTTTCAGATCGATCCGACCTGTGTCTACTATGAGACCAGCTGCCATATGCCCCATTAGTTTTTTCCTCCTGCTCATGACTGATCTGAAGTGGTCCTTGTTGCTGCAAATCTGACAAGCTCTTAAGTATGATTGCATTTACCTCTATTAACTTTTCCTATGACTGCATGATTCTGTCATTATCAACCTTACAACTCCTGATCTCTTCCTTTAAACTTCTCAGTGTCACTTCCAAGTCGGAAGATTTACCAACACCATACTTCTCTTCAGATTCATAGGGAGAGTCTCTATAGTCAACCACCTTGCTAGCCATCTGATATTTCTTACTGCAATGCATAGTATGTTAGATAAACCAATCATAATAAATCACGTACCTTAGCATAACTTGGGGAGCATACCTTGTTTGCAAGATTACAAAATCAGCCTTATACATGTATAACATAATCATAACAACATATAGACATACACAAGTAAATGTATAAACTCATAAACATTACTCTAAGTAGGGTCCAGTCAACAATGCAAGGCCATATCAGTAATGCATGCTATGACCTCATAAATGACAACAACCATTATTCCATTGTACACATTTCCATATGTAACCAGCAGTATGCATAAGCAATGCCAAACCAACTAAAAATACACATAACCGCATGTAGTTGAACATACTTGATCAGTTCTTGTAATCAACCTACAAGACTGATGCATGTAATCAAAATATTCAAAATGTAACCTAACATACAAGGATGTAAGTAGCTACCATTAAATTGACATGTAAGCGACATGTAATCCACACACAATCAACCACATACTCATTTCAAATACATTTCATGAAATTAATAACAAATTCTCCACGATAACCATACTACAACCCTGATCCAACATCAAGCCATTGAAACATGTATATATAAGTGTAAGAGATACATGCAATTGACATGCATGCATGACCAACACATAACCCATTCAGTTCGAGGGGTGAACCATGCTCTGAGACCACTCCATAACACCCTCCTCCCACATCTACCTAGGCAATCGACTAGCCAGGTAAACATGCAACGAGAGGCCATTATGATATGATTCGACCTCCTAAGTCACATTAACGAAGTGGAACCGGCGGAAACACACCATACAGACATCCACCATCACCAACAAAACCCTCAGAAGACAAGTCAACCACTCAAACAGCATGTCCTTGGGTCCCACTGTTGTTTTAGGTCTCTTGGGACAACCTAAAGTCACTCTCACAGGCCTGCCTGCTAGCGACTGTGGACCAAAATTGTCAGTGTTGTGCCAGAGACCCCGAGACTTAAGCCACTTTCTCATGCTCAGAGCCCAGGAAACTACCCAGAACTGATCCATCTCTTCAAATCAGTAAAGTAACATGGAAATGAAAGTACTAAATCAAATACTTGTTCAAGACCTTAACTGGTTCCCTACTAGCCATGGCATGCATTTCGTCAAACATATCATCGACATGTAATCTACATGTGTAAACAACAGAACTAAGTGTAGGGATCTTATACTTATATGAGAATCGCTATGAACCATTATTCCCTCATGCCATTTGTTGCATTATCATCCATTAGGACATAGGCACATTACCCATTCACATACAAGTAAAAACATGCTGAGATCCATACATAGTTGTTGTCATAAAATGTGCATATAACCAGCATAATAGGAACATAAATACAATAAACATATCAGCCATCAAATCCATAAATACATTAGTACCTTAACACATGAATGAACCAACCGGAGATGGGACTACCACATTCCACCTGATCGTAGAATGGCTGAGCCAAATCTCTCTTCAGCCATTCACCCCTGTGCCACATTCCAGGCATGAATGTGGGATCTCATAGAACACGTCAATCAAAAATCATTGAGGGCTTCTAGAAGCCATCCACCTGAACCCATCAAACAGTGGTTCCACCTCATGGTTAGACATCACCAAAACCATCACCAAACTGGTCTCCATCTTAGCCATCTAGGGCTCAAAAGAGTTTGTTCCAATCAAGACTCTAGGATTAGTAACTCAATCCGCAGCTATTGCTGGGCTCTAGAGCATTTTTCCAACCAATGCTCTAGCACTAGTAACTCAACCCACCAAGGGTTCCAGAGCATTTGTCCAATTAAGGCTCCAGGAGTAGTAACTCAACCAAGTTGTTACCGAGCTCCAGAGTGTTTTTCCAACCAAAGCTCGAGGAACTAATAACTCAACCCGAGCTAAGGAAACATGATAACCAACCGAAACAAAACATTGGAAATAAACCCACAATCACCACGCCTATCCAAGAAATGGCAAGTCTAGGAAATCCACTGCCAATCCAGGCAATCCTCCATGCCAATGATAGACCATGACCAAGAATCCACATGCATGTCCAAACTAGTGAAGAAATCATATGTGCAACTCGGTAACTGCAAAGCAAATCTGATGTAGTTGCTAATGTTGGTGCCTTCTTACGCTTTCCTGCTCTTCCCTTGCCTTCTTGCTCCAAGAATCCAAGTTTGCCACATCCTCCAAGAGTGCTCCAAGGAAACTCTAAGTATCCAAGAGTATGAGAGAGAGAGAGAGATAAAATGAGAGAGCTTCAACACTGAACTGACAAAAAGTTACCAACTGATCCTCATAACCCTTTTTATGAATGAGGCATCTAGTTTCTTCGTTTTCCATTATTTTCCTTCATTTTCCTCCTGACATGAACCTGTGACGTTCCACCTCCTCTTCCTCCTAATTTCCATTATTTTCATATATAATTTTTCCAAATTGTCTTTAACGCCTTAGCCTTTTCCCTTTTCTATTTCCTTAGCCATAAACAACCAAATGAACACCCCCTATGATTTCTTGCCCAACATTCAGCTTGGAATAAGTGTCCCAATCATTTGTGGTTTTTGTTTTTAACATTTATTACATGGAATTTTCACCAGGGCTGTTACACAAGGTACTGAAAGCATAAGACTCTCAACATATGCCATGACTCAATCCCTATGGGTTCCTAGTGCTTCCAATGGAAAGCTCAACCTGAGCCTTCTTCAAGATTCCATGACAATTCTTTTCCATGCAATTATTTGTATCATACTGCCATAACACATAATTGTCAGTGCATAAATAAATGTAACAATATACCAATTATCTTAGCTTGTTGTGCCAATCACACTGCCTTATCAACACACATGTCAGCCACATGTTCCAAAGATCAATACAACATATCTACTAATTTGAAATCAACCTTTACCAAAACTAACAATCATGTCATAATCCATAGTCAACTCGTATTCATTAGACATAATGCTACAACTGCCACCTAGTTACACTCAAGTACATATCAGTTATCTCAAACATATGTGCGAGTAAACCATCTTAAAGCAAGATCATCCCTTCGAGCAATCTTACATACACATAGTCATATTATGCAATTCATCAAACATTGAACCAACTCGCAAGCATACCACGTTAAATAAATCAACTAGATGACATAATCAAACGATCAAACATGAAATAAATGACATAGTCAAACTCATACCTTGATGTCATAACCCTAACCATATGCATAGGCCAATCCAATTTAGCATGATACATATAACATCAAGATCTTAATGCAATAACCCTAATCATTAACTAACATATAACTACGACAAGTTAACATATAACATGCTCATCAACAACATATAACATAATAATCAAGTTAACTACCATAAAAAAATAACAAGTTACTACCATGCATGACTACCTAACACATGTGCATATGATCACACTATCAAGTAGCATCTATCATACATGTAATTATAATAATAATAGAATGACAAGCATATCAGTAATCGTAACGCTTTTAACAAACATTAACCAACATTCTTGCATGCCCACCATACAAACTTGTATGATGATTTGCTCTTACCTCGAAGTTTATTGTTGCAACTTCACTTTAATGATCTGCATCTCCTACTCTATCTCAGCCAACACATTAGAATCATAACATACCAATATAATCTTAATGACCTAGTTGCATACAATGACCTTATGCACAACAAACTTTACAATGAAAATGCATGCACAAAAACATATATACACTGACATGCATAACAAATGCGTATACAACCATACACTTGAGACGACACATCCCACAACAACACCATAAACCTTCACATGGCTACACTACTACAACCATGATCAACACCATGCAAATGCAACAAGCACATGGACTACACGCATCCAGAACCCATATGAAACTGACATGAATGCATGACCAACACACTGCCCATCCAGTCTGAGGGGTGAACCATGCTCTCATACATCCCTCAAAGAGAATGGAACCTGCTTTGATACCAATCTATGGTACCAGATATCATACAAGGAGAACAAAAACTAGACACCACCTAAAGAGAACAAAACCTGCTCTGATACCACTCTGTAACCACCCTCCTCCCACATCTACCCAATTAATTGACCAATTGGGGTAAACATGTGATGAGAAGTTACTATGATATGATTCGACTCCTTGTGTGTTAGTTAAAGAAGTGGAACCAACGGAACACATCACACAAACCTTCCACCTCAACAACAAAATTCTCAGGAGTCATCCCAACCGCTCAAGTAACCAGCCCTTGAATCCAACTAAAGTTTTAGTGCGTCAAAACCCTAGACGCTCGCTTGATATGGACTAGGGTGAATCTAGGAGGCTCCATAAACTCCCACATCAAGGGCAAGGGAGCTTCTAGGGACTTTCCTCCCAGTGTTGTGCCTGTGACTCTGGGATTTGTGCCACTTTTTTAGGCCCAGATCCCAGGTCACTACCTAAAACTCAATGACACCTTTAGGAATGAAATTTCACAACAGAACAAAAATGCATTTGCAAAAACATAAACAAGGCCTAGACTAGACCTTGACTAGACATGACACACATTTTGTCAAACATGTCACAAATATGAAAGCTACATGTCTTAACAACAAAACTGAGCATAGGGGTCTCATACTTATCTGAGAATCGCTAAGAGGCATTGATGCCTCAACACATTGGATGGGACAAGTTTTTTTTATTGAATAGGATGTCTTAGGTCTCCATTCCAAGTGGAACCACTCAAAAAGGCCTCTCTTAACCCATGCTAAAAAATTACTAGTCTAAAATCTAGAAATTCGAGAACTAGTGAACTAGTAAATCGATCAAATGCCTAACCTAATAAAGTGCAAATGCAATGGGATAGCTTTTGTTATTAACTAGAATGTTTTTGTGATCTAATGCAAGTGGAATAAACTTGATTGAAGCTCGTTAGCATGCTCTAAACAATAGCATAAATTTATTGTCATTTGCCACAAGGGACTTCCAGAAATCTAGATTTGGGAATAAACAAACTAATCCATGTAGCTCAATGATTACTATAACCTTCCAAAGTTGTTCCAATGATGAAATGATGCTTCTGATCCTGCAAAATAACTTACTTCAACCATTTAACCCAATCCTACAACATGAAATCATTAATACTAAATATAGAGATAGAAAACAAGAACAAGAGATGCATGTTAATAAGAAGTGAAAAGAAGAAACGTAAATGATACCAAAGGGCTCTGAGGCTCTTGGGATGGCTAAGCCCAAGAAAAATTAGAGTCTTATGGAGGAGACCAAGATTTAGAAGCTGAACTTGATACTAATCTTCATTATTTCCATCAATACAATTACATCCCTGCAAGAAATGACAATGGAGTTGCAAAAGGTACGAGTTCTATCCACGAGAAGACTAATAAAAATCAACCCCTATAGGAAAATTCGACTCGGTACTTACAAAAAATTATTAGGAATCATTTTCGATGAAAGGAGGAAGCTTTCCCCACCAAAATCCCTTGATTAGTGGATCTGGTTCCCAATACTAGGAATCTGCATTAAATGACAGGGAACACATTCCTAGATTTTCTCAATCATTGGACCTCCACAATCTATGTCATAATTCCATAATATCTTGTTGATTTATTATTTAATATTGAACATCTTGTAGTAGGGAGTAGGTCGCTAGATTATCTCCTCCTCCAAATCTCCACAATCTGCCCAATATTCTTATAATATTCCACAAAAATAAATAATATTAGGCACAAATATACAATTATCCATAAACCTTCCTAATGAACATATTAAAGTTAATATGCATTATCTAATGCAAAAAGAGAGTTTTAATGTGCTGAAGGATGATCAGATGGGCCTTAATTTATGTTTAATTTGGAGGCCCATCAAGTTGCATGGGACGTTGTGATTTCCTTATAGGTTTCAATGACATAAACCAAAATGTGTGGTACTTTCATAATAACATGATTAATGATTTATTTCCATATATAAAATTTCATACCTGTATTCGTTTAGCTCGTTTGATCATAAGTATACTAGGGTGATCCAAACCACGATGCAATGAATTTTGGTTTGTTCGGTATTGGAAATTTGGTATCTTGAGAGACTTCCCATTTTTCAAAGCAATCAGGATCAGTAGCCATGCATAGTGGAACTTTGCATTCATATCCTATGCCTATAAACAATCTTACATAAATTGATTTAGTAGAAAGGTGGCCCATTTCATCTAAATACTTGCGACACATTTAGTTATGGTAGCCATTAATCCTACAGAGAATTGTTCCTTTTCGCAATTCCTAAGCAACTGACAAGACATTAGTTCGTGGAAAAATGCACTTACTCATCACTTATAAAGGAGATTAATATCCCCTTCTATTCAAAAACTACGTCGTATTTTTCTATCACCTCCTCAGCAACATCCTTTTCATTCTTTTTGTCAAAGAGAGGTTATGGATCCTCTCCTACCATGGATAACTAATCAATCCTAGATATGAGCTATGAATCAATTTCTACGGGCTCATTCAGCCACATAACTGTGTTTTGTACACACCTCAAGAGTAATTTAACACAAATATTTACTTCGTTACTAAGACCAAAGTGGGAGATATCCATCAAATTTAAAATACCTGATTTATCAAGTCCCTTAGGCCATTGTTCAGGTTCACATGCTTGTTGAAGTCTTGGTTGCACTATGATAGTCATGTACTTGTATTAGGAAAATTGGGGAAACTTGTTGGAGTATGCAACATCGTGGTCATTATATTTTCGCTTTTCAATCATGTTGAGCATGTTACATTCTTTGATAATCCCTTAAAGAATTGGTTTCGTTAACAATTTATACTTTGGCTCTTTCAACAACTAAGTTTTTTGGTTTTGCAACAAGTTGTGGAGGTAGCACACCACTAGCACCCTCTGTCCTTGATTTCTTTGGAACTAATGATGTAGCCATGGCATATGTATCTAACAATTGAAAAATTCCTCTGTAACAACACTTTGATCTTAGAACTTCTCTTTGTTTTGTGCTTCATACCTTGGCTCTATTCTTACAAATACGAGACAATGAGAAAAGAATTGGATGAAGTACTAGTAACTTGCATGTGTTGTGCTCATTTTCAATTGCAATAACTCTTAGTAATCTTGATAATATCTTATAATAACTTCACCAGGTAGGAACATCATTTGTTATTCTAACCATGGTGGAAGTCATGTCAATAACCTTTTTGACATAAATGCCAATCTAGGACATATTTTAATTTATTTTAATTTAATTTTTTTACATAAATTTCCATGGTGTCCCATCCACATGGGTGGCACACGGTTTTTCCAATGCATTTTTCTACAATTTCATAGTTTTAGTTTCCATCATCGACCACTAGTTGTAGTCCACTTTTTAGGCTATCACTGGTACTGCACACTTTCCTTGGCTGCGTGTTCACCCGACTATGCAATGTTTTTGGTGCGTAGTGCACTAGTCCTTCACTACAACAAGAAATATCTACTCTACTAAGCCTGCCACGTTGTTCCTACAGGCACAACATTATTTGGGTTCTTTGCTTCACAACAACTACCTACAAACACTAATAAGGTTACAAAAACAAAGGAAATTTTCCCCTACAAATAGATCAATTCTGGAAAGTGGGACAGTTGTCTCTATATAATTTCAATAAGCTCCCATTGACAAGTTCATTGATGGGATCCTCATTTAGTTTCTCCAATTGTATTTTCATTGCATCTGTGATATTTGATAATATAGAATCCCATCCAATGCATCTGAAATGTCCTAGGGTGTTTCAGAAATTTGTTGTCATACATCAACACAAGATCATCAACTTGGAATTAACTTTGCTTGATATGGAAATCATGCCTTGCCTTTTCCCTGTCATTCACCTCGTAATAGGTCAACATTGTTCTCCTCCCAAGTTCAATAAATATGGAGAACTATAGATGAAAAGCTTCATTACTAAACTACATATCAAAGTATTTTTTTAAGAACAAATCATTTTTCCAAACACGTTGCAAGCAATAATTCAAAATAGAATATTTTCAAATGTTCTATTTTGGTTTGATTTTATCTACAAGAGCATGCAATGTGCAAATTTATAAGTTCAATACATAAAGTTGGTTTTTTAGTAAATTGATATATAATCGTAGCCTAAAACCTCTCTAAAATGACAAATTGAGATGCTAACAGTTGAATAAATTAATGAAATAAATAACACTAGTATGTTTTTGTGGTTATGTAATAGTCATGGGAACTTGAATTAGAAAAGATAAACACCAGAAAGACAAACTTAGGAAAAAAGGACAAGCAAACAAAAGGAGAACTTTCGGGAGAACTGCATTGAAGAAAAAGTCCACTATCTAATTAAACATAACAATGTATAAGAGAGAGGAAGAAGATTACCTTAATAATGTGATTGCAAACAATAGCATAATACTCTTTGTGGCATTAATATTTTCTCTGGAATATTGTCAGGTTGGTAGTGATAGGTTTGGAATTGAAAGTAAGATCGCCAAGTGTAGTTCTATTATGAATGGAAAGGTCTAGTTGTCCCCCGCCTTGTGAAGAAGGATCATCCCTTTCTCTTTCATTGTCCTCATTAGTAGAACCTTTGCTCCTTCTATCTCCCTCCCTTTAATTTTTCTTTCCCATTCAATTCTCCTTATCAAATTCTCATAAATTGAACCTTTTCTCAATCTCTCTCTCTCTCTCTCTTTAAATTATTGTTCCCATTCCCTTTAAATTCCCCTCACGAGCCTTCCAAAAAATCCTTCTTGTTTGATACCACCATGAAACCCTCTATGGTTTCTTTCCATTTTCCTCTCTACATCATCCCCAATTTTAGGTCATAAGTTGATCGTCGTTTGCTAACAGGATCCCTTGACTAGTCACTCAAGCCTCTAGAATATATCCTTTCTCCCCTTGGCTAGATCATTTCATAGAGCCCTCTCCAATCCATTCCAATGGAATTTTCTTTATTTTCTATTGAAAAGTCACTAAGTCAAATCCCAATGATTTGAGGGTAATTCTTTTGACATAAAAGAAAGCCTCTAACATGCCAAGTAAAGAATCTTTAGTAGGTGACATCATGTCAAAAATAAGTTTAATACTTTCAAATGCTAATTTTCTTTAAAATCGAGTTTAATATTTCTATTTTGAAATTGACATGGCAATTTTTTGGCCCAACTCTTTCTTGAATATCTGAAAAGTCTCATTGGGATCCTATCAATAATAATGGAAAACTCATGTCATGAACCTCTCCAAATACCATTATCAATCCATAACATAGTGGAACCATCAACAATCAATTTCCCTTTCCTTCTCCCCATTGTCCCCAATTCTTGTTCCATCATTATGGCCTTTTTGATAGCAAGCTCCCTCAATCGGCCACTAACCTTCCAATTAACTATATTCCTACTCCTCTAGCCTGGGTGATTTCAAAAAGTCATCTACAATCCATCCTAATAGGATTTTCTTCATTTGCAAGTAGTAAGTCATGAGATCGAAACCCTATGAATTTAGGGTAGATTTTTGGTCATTAATAAAGCCTCTGACATTGCAAATAAAGGTAACATCGATTAACATACTTTTTGGTATAGGGACTCTGTCATATGAATAATGCCTTGTTTGGAGTCCATCCTGGATGTTTATTGAATGTTTGGAAAGTCTCAAAAATCTTCACAATAACAGGGGTGAATTTTTGTTTCATAAATTGAAAGGAATGATATGTCAGTATTTTTTTCTCTAGAAACGCTTTAGGTATTAGCTGAAAATGACACTAAACTCTTGGAGATGGAAAGTTAGAATCATCTCCTTGTGGGTGTTCCAGTTGGATGAAAATGGAGGAGAAGCGCATTGTTCGTATATACCCGACTCTTGAACTCTCAAATCAAATGAAAGAAATCTAATGGAAACCAGAAAGAAGGAATAAATAATTTGACACAGTCATATAGAGGACGTGATGTCTTTTAGTGGTTGATTTTACATATATACCCGGCCCTTGAACTATCAAATCAAACGAAATAAATCTAATGACAACTAGAAAGTTTGATTTGTTTAGCTTGGAATACAATATTTTCCATTAGCTTGGATTGCAGGTAGATTAGGTGAATTTCTATGCATCGAGTCTCTATTTTTTGTTTTGTTTTTTTAGTTATAGATTCAAATATACATGATCAACAAGAAGTAATTTGATTTGGGATCAATTTTGCAATATGAGGATTGTTCGACCAACCCTTTTCAAGCTTTGAATTGGGTAGTGCAATGGCAAACAGACGCTACCCCTGTCTTGCCTTGGCAGTACAATGGCAAATAACAATTACCTCTGTCTTGTCTTGGTACTGCCTCCTGTGACTACTGCAAACTACTTCACATGCCTTGCCCCTGATTGGCACAAAATTAAATCCTCCCACATCCATATCATGATCCCCATCCTCCTCTTTTCTGGTAAAATCTTGTATAGTATCTTTGTTTCAACCTTCTCCATCTTCTTTTGTTAATGTTCATTTGATATGGTCAAATTATGTATAGTCTCTTTGTTTATGTGTGTCTTCTTTTGTTAGTTTAATTTTGTTAAATGCATATAAGTATCTCTCTATTATCAATTTTGTTGTTAAATGCATATAAGTAGCTATGCTCTCTGTTTTATATGAAATTCGGGATGATAAGGCCGTCATTGTGCTTTTACTTATACTGCCATGTTTGTAATGTTGTGGATGTAGCATTCTCTTACCTCATTGGGCTTTGGAAGAAGTCCAGAGAAATGCATATTTGGTATACACCGATAAGTCTAGAAGGAGAAACAAAGAGTATATCTCATTAGGGTTCGACACCCTACCTCTACTCAAGGGAAGAACACTAATTTAGGTATACACAGATTATATGAGAATTTTCAGAGATACGTTTAGAGATTATATGCCCATCTAATTCTCTCTTTGATTAATTGAAACATAGATTTCCATTTTAATTCTTAGATTGGTCTGAATAAACTCTATTTGTTTCCTTCCTAAGAATTCAAGTTTGTCATACACGTAGAAAATTCAAGTTGGAATGGGACTTGTGGGGAGTTGAATAAAAAAACTTTAAACATCTCTGATGGGCATTTGATGTCCTTGGGAGGCATCTTTGATCGATCAAGGGACTTGCTCAACCTCTGTTTGGTGTTTTTGCCCAGATCCTTCAGCGGCTACCCAGGGGCGACACATCTACTTCCAGCAACTACTCTGGAAGCACCAAACCCTTTAAGGTACAAGTTAACTTTGAAATTCCCACATTTGAGGGTCAGATAGATGCAAACATTGTAGATAAATGATTAAATATGCTAGAAGGGTATTCTTCTGTTCATGATTTTTTCTGGACGGGAAAATATTACTTTCGCTCTTCTCAAAGCCATCCCCCATGTCAAGGACTTCTGGGAAACCTACTTCGAGCAGAAGGATGAAAGTATGACCTCACTGTTTTCAGCGGCACCCACTTGAAATTCATTCTGGGATGCCATCAAGGAGCAGTACTACCCTGTCGGAAGCTATGAGGATAAATACATAAAGTGGACCACGCTGCGGCAGGGAAGGGACCAAGACGTGTTGGAGTTTACCAATATTTTTCATACCTTTCACACAAATTTGGGTATCAAGGATGCTAAGGATCATTTGGTACTCAAATACCGTGACTTCCTACGCAGGTACATCCAGGACGAGATGGAGTTCCAAGACATCTCCTTGCTCGGCACGACGTACCGATACAGTGTCAAGATCAAGCAGAAGTTTAAACAGAAGAAAGGAGACTTTGGATCTATGAATCCAAAGCAAGGGAAAGGTGCCCCCAAACCACATAATAAAGGACAAAGCCAAGGCGGGGTGGCCGAGGACAACCCGCCAAAGCCGCAAGCAAATAACAACATCGCGAAGTTGAAGAAGGACACAGGAAAGTGGTGTGAGTTCCATAAGAGCTCCACTCACAATACAAGTGAGTGTCGGGCAAAGCAATTGTTAGGATATTCTGACACATAGGAAATAGTTAAGTTCAACTTGGTCTAGTATAGAGTTAGGTAAAGTGTGTTTCTTTACCGTTGTACATTTTGTAACTTACAATCCGACGGTCACGATATGTAG
>APFE031311802.1:16592-38389 GCA_000404065.3 Pinus taeda | reverse complement strand
TAAAACCTATCCGTAATATGTAAGTTGTCAGTACATGCTATATTTAATAATAACTACAGTAATACTCCTTTTTACTTTTAACTAAGATTATAGTAATGTTTTTTCTGACTAAATAAAAAATATATTTTGACATTCCTATAATTATAATTACTAGAATAACTAATATATCCATATGTTTATTATAGCAAATACTCGATAACTACGGAGATGTATGACCTCGTGATTCATCATATCCAACTTAGGCAACTGAATGTCATATCAAAAGACAATTGAAGGGCCATTCATGGAATGTCATTGAACCTCAGCTTTGTTAAACACACTACAATTTTTTTGGATTCTAGGATTATTTGAATTTTTATAATTGTCATTTTTCATCTGATATATATATTGATATATAATATTATTTAATTATTATTATTTTTTATTCATATACTGAAATATATAAATAATTTAAAATAAAAAAAACCTTAAAAATATTAAAATTTAATTAATTTTAACAATTCAAAATTTCAAAATGCTTAAAAATAATTGATTATAAATTAAACAACATAAGTTTATTATTTTAACATTTTTTATTAAATTTTAATTATAATTTATAATTTTTTAATTTCCAAAAGAAACCAACAAATATGATGTGATTTTAAAGTTGACATTGCTTAATTTCACCTTAATAAAACAATGGAGTGCAATGGGCATGAAATGGCATGGCCTTGTCAAGGGTAACATCTTTTTTCTGCTTATGGGCGTGAGGTAATGAAGAGGAAGAAGCTGGTCATCGAATATTTTTTAACCTTCAATGAAATATAATTTAGATAGAGGGCAGCCATGGAAGAACCATTTACTCATCAATGAGATGGGTCAACGAATCTGGTTACTATGAAATTATACAAATGAATTTGATATTCCAAAAAATTGTGAAAGTGATTTCGATTTTTTGCGTTGCAATACATCACCGTGGGAAGTCACCACCTTAAGAAAAATTGGCTGCTGGCTACTACAAAAATTATACAAATGAATATTCGGGAATTTGTGAAAGTGGTTTTGAAGTTGGGCGTTGGAAAGCAATGTAATACATCACTGTGGGAAGTCCCCACCTTAAGGAAAATTGGCTCATGTTTACTATGACAACTGACCAAAACTATACAAATGAATTTGATATTCCAAAAGTTTGTGAAAGTGATTATGATGTTGCGCGTTGGAAAGCAATGCAATACATCACTCTGCGAAGTACCCACCTTTGAAAATAATCGTCAATGTGACTAAATTTTCTTGATCAAAGAGTTGTAATTGTAGGTTTCCATGCATCTATACAGTTTATATGTCTCTGCTGTATGGTCTTTCAAACAGGTTGGAGTCCATAATGATCAGAGTTATCATGTGTTAGAGCTGCTTTTTTCAATATTTTATTTTTTTTAATGGTGAATTGTAAGCTCACATAGACTTGCATCTGTTTTTGCTTGTGTAATAGGATACTTTTAAATCTTCCCCAGTTTTAAAACTTTTTTAATTGATTAAAAAAAATGGATGGTTTGAAAGACTCCCGATTTGCAAGACAAGTGTAGATTCAAGGGCAACTTGGAAGTTGGCTTTTATTTTAGTATTATATACAGATTTGAAAGAATCCCAATTTGCAAGTATTATATATAGATTTGAAAGAATACCAATTTGCAAGACAGGTGCAACTTGGAAGTTGGCTGTCATTTTAGAATTATATAGAGATATGGGTCGCTTTTTTATGAAGACCAAGTTGTTCCAAAGTGGAAGAGATGGTACATGACTTCACAGGCACTGTTGTGAGACCCGGCAACTCAATTTATATTAAGAAAATAAAACCCACTGGTCAGCTCTACGAAAGAGAGCCTGAATGAGGAGAGTCTAGCTCTGCAAAACGCTCTACATTTTTCATCAACATTACACATTAAATAGAATACATCGCTTTAGGGAAGTTAGAACAACATCCTAAGAAATAGAAACTAATTCCTATCATGAGGCTACGTGAGCCAACTCTACCTATTCTAGGATATTCTCCATTATCTTCAACTCTCCCCCTTAATGGAGAATGGGTTCACATATATGCCTAACATCTCCCTAAACATTTGAAATTTTACTTTTCCAAGGGGCTTAGTGAAAATGTCTGCAACATTATCACAAGTATTACAATATTCCAAATGAATTTCTTTATATTGCACTTTCTCCCTTACAAAATGGAATTGAGTATCAATATGTTTCATGTTTTTGTGAAACACCGAATTGTTGGCCAGCTTGATTGAACTTTGGTTGTCACATCTAATTGTTGTTGTGATTGTCTATTCTTCCCCAACATCCTAGAGAAGTCTCCACAACCAAACTGCCTCACACGTTGCTGCACACATGGCTTGATACTCTGCTTCTGCTGAGGACAAGGACATTGTGTTCTGCTTCTTGCTTCTCCAAGTGATCACCCCGGATCCAAGACTGAATGCATAACTTGTTATAGATTTGCGATCATCTACATTTCCTGCCCAATCTGAATCTGCAGATCTTGCCAATCTAACATTAGAAGAGTCATTGTAAATAATTCCATAATCTACAGTACCTTGTAGATACCTCAAAACATTCTTCGTTGCATTCCAATGGCTTTCAAGTGGCTTAAACATAAATTGCCTTAACACACTGACTGCATAAGCCAAATCAGGTCTAGTGGCGGTTAGATAGATTAAACTCCCAACCAGTTGTCTGTAAAGTGTTGCATCTGCCGCTTTTAAGCCATCCTCACATTGCAATTTGATGTTCTGCTCCAATGGTACCAGTGCAGACTTGCACTAATCCATTCTAAACTTCTCTAACAGGCCTTTGACATACTTTTCTTGAGACAAAAATGTTTGCCCTGAATCTATCCAGATCTCAAAACCTAAACAGTATCTGAGTTCACTGAGATGCTTCATCTCAAGCATCTACGACATCTATTGCTTGATTTCATCAATTAGATATATAACATCACCTGTAATTATCAAATCATCTACATATAATGAAATCAGCACTATGCACCCTTGTTCATCTTTCATGGTGTAAATATTAGGGTCATTCTTACTTCTACGATAGCCAGCTTGTAGAAAAAATGAATCAATTTTCTCATACCATAACCTGGGAGCTTGTTTTAGTCCATAGAGTGCTTTCTTCAACCTACAGACTAAATGTTCTTTTCCCTTTTGGACAAACCCTTTCGGTTGCTCTAAATAAACCTCTTCTTTCAGTTCTCCATTCAGAAATGCAGACTTTTCATCTAGTTGGTGCATCATCCAATGTTTCTTAGTAGTTAAAGTAATTAACATTCTGATGGTATTCAATTTAGCTACAGAGGCGAAGGTTTCTTCATAATCTATCCCTTCTTTTTATGTGTACCCCTTTGCAACCAACCTAGCTTTCAGTTTTTCTATAGTTCCATCTGCATTAATTATTGCTTTATATAACCATTTGCAACCTATGACTTGTTTTCCTCTAGGAAGTTCTACCAATTCCCAAGTGTTGTTTCTGATTATTGAATCATATTCCTATTCCATGGCTATTTTCCATTCATTACTTTCATTTTTTTCTTTATAACTAGACGGTTCAACAACATTCATCATACTAGTTATAAAAGCATTTTCCCTATATTTTGCAGGCATTTGAGCTTTCCTACCTGATCTCCTGAGTGGTGGGGTGGTGGTCTCAAACCTTATTTCTTCCTGTTGTTGCTGCTATTGTTGTTTTTGTTGTTGTTGTTGTTGTTGTTGCTATTGTTGTTCATCCTCTGCCTTTGTTTGCTGCTCATCCTGATTGTTCTCTGCATCTTCTTCTTCAAAGTATGGAATGCCCCATCCATCATAGTGCTCATCAGTTTCTTCACCATCTTGCTCATGGAATTTAACATCTCTACTAACAAAGATCTTGTGAGTAGAGGGATCAAATAATCGATATGATTTATATGACAAACAATACCCTATAGAAGTGCATCTGATGGCTTTTGAGTCTAATTTTCTTCTATCCTCCTTTGGTATGTGGGCAAATGCATTACATCCAAATATTCTTAAGTGTTTTACTGCAGGCTTATATCCATATAAATCTTCAAAAGGAGTTTTAAACTCAAGGCTTCTTGTAGGAGTCCTATTTTTTAAGTAAACCGTAGTACTCACTACTTCAGCCCAAAACCATTTGAAAGATTCTTACCTTTAAGCATACTTCTCGCACATTCCACCAGAGTTTTGTTCTTCCTTTTTTTCACTCCATTCTGCTGTGGAGTATGGGGTACTATGAACTACTGCAAAATTCCATGACTTTTACAATATCTGATAAGCTCTTCTTTCCTGTGTTCTCCCCCTTGATCAGAACGAAGAATTTTTATCTATTTCCTTGTTTGTCTTTTAATCATATTTTTAAACTACTTAAAGTATTCAAATGTATGACTCTTCTTACTTAAGAAATACACGTAAGAAAACTTCGTACAGTCATCAATAAATAGTAGGAAATACACTGCACCTCCTAATGATTTTGTCTGCATGGGACCACAAAGGTCTGTGTGCACTAACTCTAGCATATCCCTCTATTTCTTTCTACTCTAATAGGGAATTCTTCTCTATGCATTTTTCCTAAAGTACAAGCATCGCAATCATTATGTACTTGCTTTAGCATAGGAAGATCTCTTACCATTTCTTTCCTCTGTAGTAACAGCAAATCATTGTAGTTGATGTGGCTGAATCTCTGATGCTAAAGCTCTTTTGTAGTCAGGCTCACTATTGTCAATGCTCGAACCAATGCAGTTCTCACATCTAGCTTGTACAGTCCTCCTGTTCGGATTCCTGTAGCAATTGTCTTCATTCCATCTAGTAGATCTTTAATGTAACAGTCAATGATTGTAATTATTGATATAGAAATCAAGTTCTTTGTTATCCCAGGCACATACATTACATTATAAATTTGTTTGATATTACCATCAGGTAGAATAATAGAAACTTTCCCACAACCTTTGATTTGATGGCTTCTGTCATCTCCTAGGTAAATTTGTGTGCCTTCGTTGATCTCTTTAAAAACCTCCAGCCAGTGCTTGTTCCCTGTCATGTGTGTTGACACTCTTGAATCTACATGTCAAATGTCTGCATCAACATTTTCATCACGATCTACCATGAACAATCTCAAATTTTGCACCTGATCGCCATTCGCGAGATGACCTGCATGTCTCTTTGGCTTCTTTTGTTCTTCATGATACTTCCTTTTCCTACATTCCCTAGCAATATGACCCAATTTTCTGCAATAAAAACATTTAGTTTTAGAGTAGTTTTTATTCAGGTGCATACCTTGGGTCAGATTTGGTCGTTTATGTGAACTTGCTCCCTTTTGCTGTTGTAGACCTCCTTTCCCTTTGTAGAATTTCTTCCTCGCGACCAATGCAAGATCGGAACTCTGGGGCTTCAGATTCGATCTCCTCTCTTCTTCCTGCATCAGTATACCTGTCATCTCTTCAAAGCGCGGGATCTTTTCTCTAGCATTGATCCTAGTGATGAACATTTGATAATCATCAGTGACACCATTCATTGTAATGGTCACAAGATATGTATCGTCCATTGTATGAACAATATCTGATAATTTTTTTTTCAGATCCTTGATCCTTGCTACAAATGAAGCAATCGTTTCATTCTCCTCCATATTCTTGGACAAGATCTTAGTCTTGAGGAACAAAAGACGATTTGAATTTCTGATCTCGTACAATTCCTTCAGAGTTCCCCAAATCTCGTTAGCTAACTTACCTTCTCTGATGTGCGGTATAATACAGTCTTTCACTGACATCTTTAACATTGTCATTGCTCTGATTTCTCATTTCTCCCAATCTAGGACCGATGTTGATCCAGTTGTGGGCCTCAGCTCATCCCCATTTACAATCGTCCAAGCACTCTGTGCTTCTAGCAAAGTCTGCATCTTAAACTTCCAATTTGCATAATTGGAACCATCAAGCTTGTTATGCTCATTCATGCATGCTTCAAATATATTGTTATTCATCTTGGCGATTTAGAAAAAAAAAATTGACAAGTAAAAGATGTTAAATTCACCCCAGATCTGTGACAAAGACAGATCACTGTTGTTTGATCTGGAAACACATGCGTAGATCACCATGGCTTTCTTCTTAGCCTCTAGACAACCTCTTATTGTCAGCTACAACCTTGTTATTGGCTTCCCCACTTAGCTTCTCTAATAGCTACAGCCTTGTTCTTGGCTCCCTCATGCAATTTCTTTGATTTACATGATCGTCACAGATATTTGCCCAATATCTGAGACTAGTCACAACCATGCAAAAATACATCAATTTTCTAAGACTAGTCACGGATATATGCCCAATATTCAAGACCCTCTCAGAAATACACCAATTTTCAGAGACTAATCACAACTGTACACTGGAAAAATGCGACGATCGAAAAAATGAAATTTGCAAGAAATGTAATAGTGTATCGTCGCAACTATCCACTCAAAACCTGCGATGATTTCAGTTCAAAGAACCACCCACCAGCCAGCGTACAGGTTCCTCGGCCCTGACGCTTTGATACCATGATAAAAATGGCAATGTTTGTATTAAGAATTAAAACCCACTGGTCAGCTCTACGAAAGAGAGTCTGAACCAGGAGAGTCTAGCTCTGCAGAACACTTTACATTGTTCATCAATGTTACACATTAAATAGAATACATGGTTTTAGGGAAGTTAGAACAACATCCTAAGAAATAGAAACTAATTCTTATCCTAAGGCTACGTGAACCAACTCTACCTATTCTAGGATATTCTCCATTATCTTCAATAGAAAACACATGCTTACAATCATGTCACAACTTTTGGCACCTACGGACTCACCTAGTCATGTCGCAACTTTTGGCACCTACAGACTCACCTAATTATGTCTGCAACTAAATAAAATATCCAAAACCATACAACTTGCCAAAAATGAGTAATATGTCTAAGTGGAGCAGGAAGGGTCGGTACAACTTGCAGTGTGTCCCACATAAAGTACGTTAAATGAAAAGTTATGGAAATCAAGTTGATGCCCAAATTGCCAAAATTGAGAATACGGGGAAATGCAAGTTGCATCGGTTGCATTGTCATTGTAGCTACAAAGCCATGCAAGTAGCCACGGTCGTTGTCCGAATTAATTTCGTCATCGAATATATTATCGTTTAGTCAGTTGTGTGGTTGAGTGATTAACAGTAATATGCTATTAATTTTGTTATTTAATATGGAAAATTTTGTTGATTAATGTTAGTTTATATGGAAAACTCAAGTTGATTCACAAATAAGTTGGGTGACAGATTCCATTAATATAGAAAAATTAAAAATGAGAAAATAAGAAAGACAAGTGGGATATTCCACAGAAGCAAAGGGAGCTGGTTTTCCTGGAAATAGCAGATTCGAAGTCTGGACGTCGATGCAAGATGTTTGTTTATAGTGTGGACTGTGGTTAAGAATGGAGTCGTCTAAACAGACGGATCAAAAAAATTTGTAGAGGCAGTGTTTGGATCATGTGATGGTGGAAATAGATTTAGTACCATCAAAAACATCTAGAATGTTCACCTAAAATTTTGAAGTTTAACAACTATAACTTAGATTTATAAAAATCCTTGCCATATTTTCTCTAAATGTGACTAATATTTCCATAACTTTCCAGACAACTCCTCCACCTAATTAGACTGCGCAGTTAAAAATTATGAGCTAATAGTGCAATTAATAATCAATCAATCAAATGGTATCGTCGTACACTGCAAAATGTCATGTATGCAATGTAATTAATGTTTGAGTTGCTTTAAAGTGTTTATGGCATGTTAGTATAACTATTTCGCATAGTCTAACGAGGCGGAGGAGTTTCCCAGAAAGTTATGGAAATTCCAGTCATATTTAGAGAAAATCCGGCAAGGATTTTTGTAAATCCAAGTTATAGTTGTTAAACTTCAAAATTTTTGGTGTCTAGGACATTTTTTATGGCGTTGAATCCATTTCCACCATCAAAAACACGATTCAAACACTGTATCTACAAGATTTTTTGAAATTTTTTTACCTGGATTCCAACCACTTTTAACCATCTGGGAAATTTCTCTGCCTCGTTAGACTACTCCTAAACATTTTACTCTATTGGTATATTTTTATTATTACTTCTTCAAGAAAATGGTTTGAATTAGAGATAGTTATGATTTTTTAATTAAATAAAATGAGTTTTTATAATTTCTTTATTATTATAATATTATATTAGTATATTTTATAATAATTATATTAAAAAAGTAAATTAATTGAGACTTATTTTAATTTCGGATACAACAAAGTTCACCAATAGAGGGATCAAATCTCTTTCTTT
Source organism: Pinus taeda (assembly GCA_000404065.3). Taxonomy (NCBI): domain Eukaryota; kingdom Viridiplantae; phylum Streptophyta; class Pinopsida; order Pinales; family Pinaceae; genus Pinus; species Pinus taeda. The sequence goes on along the minus strand of APFE031311802.1, from coordinate 30,050 downwards.
AGGCACAAATTTATTTTACATTGAAAAAATATTTGATCCCTTCAATTGCCCTTGGTAGATCAGAAGTTAAAATGGATTTAGGGTAGTTTAATTATTAGCCTTTAAATAGACCAAATTGGAGAAGAATATCAATGGAAAAAACCATGGATTGGAGATTTTTTATTTTGACTAAATCAAAATGTTAAACATTACAATGGAAAAATTATTGATTATTTGTAATCATTTATTAATTAAAATTTACTCATTTATTATCAACATAAATTCATTTTAATTTTAGATGTGCTAAGAGGGATCAAATCTCTCACCATACAAATTTTATTTTGAATATAAAACTTGTAAAAATGTTTAAACATTGAGAAACATGATTCATCTAGAAGCTTTGTAATCTAGAGTCAAAATAGATCTATATTGGTTCTTAATAATATTTTATGTTGGCATTGTTGTCATTGATGGCAAAAGCGCAACAAAGGAAATGGAATAAAAAAGTATGTTTGACATGTCATGTTTGCGTAACAACTTGGTATGCTTGATATGTTGCAAATGTTGAATAAGCTGTGATGTAAAGGGTGAACGCAAAGAACAACAAAGTATGATGGCTTAGTTAATATATGCACAATTAAACAGATATTGTTGATGGCATGCTTTTGTTGATGTAAGTATTGGGGGTGAACAAAAATAACTTGTTGGAGCTTGCTTTCATATGGGTTTCATTGATAGCACGGCTGTCTTGGAACTCTTATGTTACATGTTCCTATTGGTCACATATGCTTATTGGTTGTTGATGACATACTGTTGCAGAGATTGTTGTGATCTAAGGTAAAGGCAAGGCAAAGACATGATGCAAGGCTATGATAAAGGCAAAAATATGCAGGACAAAATGCTACGGAGATTTTTTTGATGCAAGGCAAAGATGCAAATGAAAAGACATAATGTTAAGACAATGGCAATATGTTGGTAGCAGTAATATGCTTGTTTGACAGACATATTGTGATACTAAGTTTATATTGTTGATTGGTGAGTATATGTTATTTCAAGTAACAAGACTATGTTGTTGATAAAGGGTTGTTGAATATGTTGCTTGGGTCAGAGCTATGTTCTTGCATATATTGCTATGTTATTGAGCTAGTTATGGTGCAGAAATATATCATGTGCATATGATAGTTGTAACAACCCTAGTGAAAAATAAATTTAATAAAAGTTAATAAAGGTAAAATAATAACCACGGTTATGGCACACTTATTCCAAGCTAAATGTTGGGCAAAACATCCTAGTGTGGGTGTTCAATACAGTTATTATGGCTAAGGAAATTGGCAAAGGCAATGGCAAAGGAAAAATGACATTTTTGACAATTTATTTATGAAAATAATGGAAATTAGGAGAAAAGGAAGGTGAAAGGTTGCATATGAGGAAGAAAATGAAGGAAAATAATGGAAAAAGATGAGACACTTATTCCAAGCTGAATGTTGGGCAAAACATCCTAGTGTGGGTGTTCAATTCGGTTATTATGGCAAAGGAAATTGGCAAAGGCAATGGCAAAGGAAAAATGACATTTTTGACAATTTATTTATGAAAATAATGGAAATTAGGAGCAAAGGAAGGTGAAAGGTTGCATATGAGGAAGAAAATGAAAGAAAATAATGGAAAATGAAGAAAATAGAGGCCACATTAATAAAAAGGCTTCTGAGGATAACTTCATGGCTTTTGGTTGGTTTAGTTTGGGAGTTCTCTCTTTGTTCTCTCTCTCTCTCACTCTTGGACACTTAGAGTTTTATTGGAGCACTCCAGCATTGGATCAACAAAGGCAAAGAAGGCAAAGAGGAAGCAAAATATCAAGCAAGACAGAGCAGGATCAAGAAACTACAACAGGTTCACTTGCAGGTATCGATTTTCATGTGTGATTTCCTTACTAGATTTGGCATATATGGTTATGCATGTGTGTTCTTGGTTCTCTTGTTGTCAAGAGAATGGTTTTGTTAGGTTTGATAGTGTTCTTCAACCTTGCCTTTCCATTTTTGGATAGCCATGGTGTGATGTGGTTCTCATGTTTTGGTTGAGCTGGATTGTCAGATGGATTCGAAGCTGAGTGAGGTGGATTTTTGAATGAAAAAACACATGGCCTAGTGATCCTTAAACTGTAGTGTGGATTGCAGTAAAGCCACTATCCTAGTGAATCTTGAATTAGAATGTGGGTCGTGGTAAACTCAGGTATTATGTACCTCGATGGGCCTAGGAATCAACGATCGGTGAATGGAAGTATATATGGTGAAGCCTAGAGGTGGTTTCCCTTGAGCAGGCCTAGGAATTCTTGCTGGTGAATTGTGGGATATACTGGAAAGCCTGGAGGGTGGTGTCTCGATTATGGAATAGTGATCCCTAGATCAGACTACGGATTGCAGTAAAGCCTAGAGACTAGGAGACAACAAAACTCCTCACAGGGTAGGTGGAGAAATCTGGTGGCATCCACGCTTGTTTATGGCCTAGTTATATGGTCAGGATTGCGGTAAAGCCTGATTCTGTTGATGAAGGTGAGGTGATTTAGCCTTGGGAAGCCTTGGTTGGTTCTTTTGGTTTGAGTTCCACATTCATGCTTAGAATATGGTACGGGTACAGGAGTGATTCGATGAAGAGAGATTTGGCTCAGCCAATTTGTGGTCGGGTGGAACGTGGTAGTCGGCCTATAATGGGTTGGATTTTGGATTCATTAATAAGAGTTACTTTCCTTGGTATTTTATGTGTAAAAGTATTGGATTATATGTGGTGTTTATGGTTGTTGTATCTTCATTATTTATGTTGTTTATATGCTAGTTATGAATATGTTTTAGACAGTGAAAATGTATGGTTCTCATCATGTTTTTCTTTGTAAATGATTGAACAATGAATCTATGACCTAATAGATGATGTTGTAGCTAATGTGATAAGGCATCAATGCTTCTTAGCGATTCTCAAATAAGTATAAGTCCCCTATGCTCAAATATATTATTATGATTTGTAGAATGCATATTTGTGACATGTTTGACCAAATGCCTATCATGGCTAGTAGCGGTCCATTCAAGTTTTTGTTCAAGAATTTGCATTGGCATCTTTATCTCTATATCTTTTTTCATTTATGTAACTTCCATGAAGCTTTTGACAGTCACTAGGTTCTAGCCTTGGAATTTAGCCTTAAATCTCACAGTTGTTGGCATAATACTAGCAGAAAAAGGCTATAGTGGCACTTAGCCATGCTCATGGGAGTGAATTGGGACACTCAATCGCTTGGAGGGCTTGGAAAGGGAGCAAACGGAGCTTTAGGTCCTTGAATTCTTGGGTTTCCTCAGGGATTGGTCACCTAGAAAAGTGGGGTAGCTCCTAGAGGTTCTGTAGGATGTGTGGATGGTCAATTTGGTTGTGCTTTGTCAGTTTCGCTTCCTTAAGTTGAACTAGGAGGTTGAATCAAATCATAAAGACTCTCATCATATGTTTACCCCTGTTGGCTGGTTACTTGGGTAGATGTGGGAGGAGGGTGTTACAAAGTGGTATAAAATCATGGTTCACCCCTTGGACTGGATGGGCGGGGTGTTGGTCATGCATTCATGAAAATTTCATATGTGTTCTCATGCTTGTTGTATATCAGTACTAGTTATGTATGCATGGTGTAAGTTATGGTTGCAGTGGTGTTTCCATGTGAAAAGTTAATGTCGTTGTTGTTGGATGTGTTTATCATGAGTTTATGTCGATTATGCATTGAATATGCATGTCAATTTTTGTATGTAATGTGTATGTGTGTGTGTCATACATATGTTGTTATGCATATAGTGATATGGTTATAGTTGCTATACATGAGGTCATGATGTGTGGTGGTGGTCACACATTGATGACTGGATAATGGTTGAGATGATGATTAAATGTTGATATGATTATGGTTATATATGTATTGTGCTAAGTTGGTCAGTCTTGCAGATAAGATATCCTCCCCGAGTTATACTAAGGTACATTGGTTTGTTTATGATTTGGTTTAGTTGACATAGTATGCCTTGTAGGAAGAGATCAAGGTGACTAGAAAGATGGTAGACTATAGAGATTCTCCCTATGAATCAGGTGAGAAATATGGTGTTGGGAATTCTTCTGACTTAGTAGAAACATTGAGGAATTTAAAGGAAGAAATAAGGAGTTGTAAAGCAGATAATGACATAATCATACAGGCACATGAGAAACAAGCAGAATTCAATGCAGTAATTCTTCAAAGTTGGTCAGAATTGCAAAGATAGGGACCACTCTAGATCAACTATGGACATGAGGATGGGACTAATGGGTCATATGGCAATAGGTCTTATGGTGGTATGGGTTGTATAGAGATGATGCGATTACAGATGGTATATTTTTGGATACTCCTGATAGGAGAGGGGATGGACACAGGTACTATTCTAGTTTTGGTTCTGACAGGCACTATGATCGTCATCATTATCACCCTTACAAGAGGAGTGATAGAGGATACTTTCCGGATGAGTTTAAGAAAGTGAATCCACCTACTTTTGATGGATATTTGAAGAAGCATGAATATGTAAAGGCATGGTTACTTGGCATGAATAAGTTCTTTGAACTACATGAGTATACAGAGAATATGAAGGCCAGAATAGATATCTTCAGCCTCAAAGGGAAAGTAGATATCTGGTGGGAAGATCTAAAACGGGTCAGAGACATCAGGGCAAAGGATTTCATTTGGCATGAATTCAAGAGACTCTTCAGAAAGAAGTACGTGTCAGAAAGGTACTATGACAACAAAGCCAAGGAATTCTATGAGCTCAAAATGGGATCGATGACAGAAGAAGAGTATACCACCAAGTTATTAAAGCTATTGAGGTACGTACTATATCTTAAAGAAGAAAATGCTAAACTTTAGAGATTTGTCAGTGGATTTCGATTAGCCTTTAGAGATCGAATTGAGTATGATGAGCCTCGATCACTTGAGGAAGTTATTGGGAAACTAAACCATTGCTATGAATAGTCAAATCGTAAGAAAAAATCTCAGCAAGGATGGAAAGGGAAAGATAAAAGTAAAGGTAAATGGTAGTCAAAAAAGAACAAGGTCTCAAAATGCAGAAGATACATATAATGTTCCACCACATAAGAAGTTCAATGTAGCTAGACAGGGACATGGGACACAACAACATAATATAGTTATGGTACAAAATGGTTGGAGTGTTGGACATGTGGTAAGGAGCATCTTAAGAGGGATTGTCCACAAAATTAGGGTGGTAGGTCTTAGCTCTATAGTTCATAGGAGGCACAGACTTTTTGGGATGTTGGGTAGAGCAATCCTCATATCTATGTAGTGTTGGATAATAGGCAGGTAGGTTGCCAAGCATCTATCATTAATATGGATGGTAAGATTTCTGATCAAGTTGTTTCTATTTTGATTCACCCTAGATCTAATTATAGTTATGTTAACCCTAACTTAGTGGATAATTGTGGTCTAAAAAAAGAAGTGCATGCAGAATATTGGTTAGTGCAGTTGGTTATAGGTACCAAGAAGATAGTTCATCACTGGGTAAGAGCTTGTGCATTTAATTTGAATGGTATGCCTACTTCAACACATTTGAATGTATTACCATTGGGGTCATATAGTATGCTTTTGGGTATGGAGTGGCTATATCTTCATAGGACCAAAGTAGATTGTTATGAAAAATCCATTGGGTTCATGGATGACACTGGGGAGTAGAGAAACTTGCAGAGTGAGAAGAAAGAGACATTAGTTAGGGTGGTGAAAACTATGCAAGAAAAACACAATTGTAGAAAAGGGTGTCTTAATTATTTGCAGTACACATTTCTAGTGATCAACGTAAGGAGGATGAGGATGCAGAGATATTGAGCATGTACCTAATATTACAATAGTTTCAAGATGTGTTTCCAACAAAGATATCAGAGTTGTCGCCTCACAGAGAAGTGGACTTCTCCATTGAGTTGGTACTAGGGGCAACACCAGCATCAAAGGCACCATACAGGATGAGCACTCCAGAGTTAGTATAGCTAAAGTTGTGGTTGAAGGAAACACTTGACAAGGGATACATTAGGCAAATTGTATCACCGTGGGGTACACTGATCTTGTTTGTGAAGAAGAAATATGGTGCTCTCAAGTTATGCATTAATTACAGGGAGTTGAACAATGTGACCATCAAGAAAAAGTACCCATTGTCGAGGATTGATGATTTATTTGATTAGTTAAAAGGAGTAGCAGTGTTCTCAAAGATTGATTTTAGATCTAGATATTACCAGGTACACATCAAGGAAGAGGACATTTACAAGACAACTTTCTGGACCAGGTATGTGAATTATGAATTTTTTGTAGTTCCATTTGGTTTGACTAATGCTCCAGCTACCTTTATGTGTTTGATGAATAGTGTGTTGCATCCTTACCTGGAAACGTTTGTTATTGTATTCATGGACGACATTGTAATATATTCTTAGAATGAGGAAGAGCATGATGAGTAGTTAGAAACAATGTTTAGACTGTTGAGAGAGCATCAGTTGTATGCTAAGCTTAGTAAATGCAATTCCTTTTAGAAAAAGATACATTACTTGGGGCATGTGGTCTCCAAGGAAGATAAGAGTTATCATGGAGTGGGCAGCTCTTAGAAATGTGGATGAGGTAAGATCATTCACGGGGATAGCAAGCTGTTACAGGAGGTTCATTAGGAACTTCTCTCAGATTGCATATCCTATTTTTTCATTGCAGAGGAAAGGTAAAAAATTTGAATGGACAGAAGAATGTGCAAATTTTTTTGAGTAGTTAAGGTAGTTGTTGACAAACACTCCAGTGTTAAATATTGTAGACCCAGAAAAAGAGTTTGTAGTGTGCACAGATTCTTGCAAGAGAGGAATTGGCGAAGTCCTTATGCAGGAGGGATCGATAGTATGTTATGAGTCATGGGAACTAAATGAGCATGAGCAGAACTATCCAACAAATGATCTTGAGTTGGCAGCGATAATTCATTTGTTGAAGATGTGGAAGCACTATCTTCTTGGCAGGAAGTTGGTATTGATGAGTGATCACAGTGGGTTGAGATACTTGTTTGACCAGCCGAATCTGAATGCTAGGCAAGCTATATGGTTGGCCACGATTAGTGAGTTTGACTTTGAGATCAGGTACATCAAGGGTAAAGAGAACAGGGTTGCAGATGCTCTTAGTAGGTAGATATAGTTAAATCACATTGCAACTATGAGTTCTTATGGGACAGAATTACATGATCGGATTTTACAAGGAGGTTAGCAAGATGACAGGTATAAAGATATTATGCACAGGTTACAACAGAGTACAGGTACAAGTATAGGTAGTGGTACATGTATAGGTATACATGCACAAGATGTGGACTATCATTTCTCACGACTTGATCAAATTTAGGGACAGGATATATGTGCTAGACAATAGTGAGCTCAAGAAGATTATCTTGAGGGAGTTTCATGTGAAATTGTATTCAAGTCACCTAGGCTACCAAAAGACATTGACAACAGTAAAGAAGTTTTATTATTGGCTGAATATGAAGAAGGATGTGGTAGAGTTTGTGGCTATATATTTGGAATGCATAAATATTTAGACATTTATGGGAAGTGAACATTAGATGTATATATTAATGAATCAAAAAGGGAAGCATACAACCATTTCCTTGATGTTGAAGATCTCCTTTTGGGTGGAATTCCAATTTTAATCCAAGACTCTTCAAGCACTCCTTCTCCAAGTTAGATGGGCATCTGGATTTTAGAGATCTGTGGTTTGTATCTGTTGAATTGGTAACCGGAGAACCCACAGTATGAAGATTTTTATGCCAACGTTTCAAATCCCAAATGGGATCCAAGTTAGATGGGCATCATTTAGGCATAATCTCAGTAAAGGAATATAGGAAATCAATGACCAACCATTTGGGGATGGAGGGGATCTGATTTATAGGAAAGGTGAAGGAGTTAGGGATCCACAAAAGAGGGAGGAAGGTACACATATTAAGGGGAAGGCTATTAAAGGTAGGATCAAGAGCTCCAAATGGGAGAGCTTGTCCATATATATACCCAACAACATCCATCTTGCTATTTTTTGAAGTTTCTAGCATACGAAGCTTCTCCTCCATTTTGGGAAAATATGCCAGAAGAGGTTCAACACAGGATTTCATATCAAAACCCGCGTCGGCAGTGCTAGGTCAAAGAACTACATCCTTTCATCAGCATGGGCAAGCAGTGGAGCAAAGAGCGTTGGTCCTAAAATTTGGTATTTCAGTCAACCTTCTCCAGAATTGACTAAGGGAAGTTTTGTCTCCATTCTTTAGGGATGTTTCAATATGTCTTTCATGATGAGTACACTTCACAGTTGTCAACATTTTGGCACTTCAAGATGTGGAATGGGAAGTGAACAGGAAGTGTGACAAAATATTGTGTAACAGATGCCCCCTAAAGCATGAAGTCAAAACAAGGAGTGATGGGTGAAATGCTTTACTAGTCAAGCCAAGGACCAGAAAAACATCGTTAGGAGACTTGCAAAATAAGCATATACATATACATATCTGACATATTTTATATAAACTTGCCTAATGATGCATGAATAGGCATATAACAATACATGAATCCACGACATGGGCGCAACCATCCAAATAGAAGGGATCATGTGCATGGATCCACATTATGGACATAGTCATCTGAATAGAAAGGATCATATATATGGACCCATGGCATGGACGCAACCATCCATATAATCATGTGTATAATAAGGAATAACTCACAACTCCATGCAACCTATATTTTATCAGATGAAATTTAGGGTTTTAATATCTACCCTAACCAAAGTACGAATCTAACCATGTGAAGAGATGTGTTGATGTCAAATATGGTAGAAACCCCCTGATTATCGGTCAATAATGTAAACCGTTAACAAACACGAGAGAAACCTGAATAGTGTGAATAGGTGACCTGAAGTCGAACACCTGCGGAATCATTCGATCGAAGGCCAATGATGTGAACCTGTTTTCGAATGCAAAGAACTTTCCATTGAGGAATGCAAGCTCCAAGGAACTAGAAGAGAGTTTCTAGATCATCTTCCTAGATAATGAGTTGAAGTCGACAAGAATTGATCGATCAAAGGAGGGCAATAATGTGTCCCACATCATCGATGTGAAATGAAAGATGTAGTAGAGTAGATAAGTTTGATCCAGGACTGTCGCAGAAAGGTCAGACACTATATAAGCGGTAAGGGACTTCTCTTGAACATATCAACGACACGACTCTAGAGTTTAGTAGCATTTGACTTAACATAGGATTGAAGGTCATAATGACAATGTAGTATAATTAGATGAGGAAAAATGGATTTCCCAAACCCAGGAAGGAAAGTGATGAAGTGAGGATAACCCAAACCCGACATGAGCAATGGATTAGTGTCATGTTCAAGAGAGACATGTTTGCTTAACACAAAATATAAGAGATATTCACTTTCATTTCCCCCCTACTATTTCTAGTGAGTACCCCATTATTTTTTATCACAAGCTTGAAGGGGATAGCATATGCTTATCATACAAGTTCATCCCTAATGGATTCATCATTTTCTTGTGAAGATAGATCCCCTCTACGGACAAAGGAAATCTCTCTAACCCAATGAGTGGGTCTAGCAACAAATTGAGCAAACTAATGCAGACTTTCCTATTTTATGTTTAAAAATGTAGAGGGAGAGAGAAACCTACCTTGCTCTGATGCTAATTGTTCAATCCTTTTATGATGACTTCAATCCCTCAGCTTCCAGGCTTGTTCATTGCTTGTTCCTTATGTCTGAGTACCTACAAGAGAGATCAAAGGAAAATACAAGATACAAGACAATACAAGTATATATAAAACATAAACTTCTCGATAGATCAAGGAGTATCAAGCTAAATGCATAAGTATTTAGACATTTATGGAAAGTGAATATCAAATGTATATATTAATGAATAAAAAATGGAACCACACAACCATTTCTTTGATGTTAGAGACCTCCTTTTGGGTGGAATTACAAGTCCAAGCCAATACTCTTCAAAAACTTATTCTCTAAGTTAGATATGCAACATTTAGGCATAATCTCAACATAGGAATACAAGAAATCAATGACCAACCATTTGGGGAGGAGGGGATTTGATTTATAGGAAAGGAAAGGGAGTTAGGGATCCACAAAAGAAGGAGGAAGGTCCACATCTTATGGGGAAGGCCCTTAAAGGTAGGATCAAGAGCTCCAAATGGGAGAGCATGACTATATCTCTACCCAAAAACATCCAACTCATTGTTTCTTGAAGTTTCTAGCATATGAAGTTTCTCCTCCATTTTGGGAAAACCTGCTAGAAGAGGTTCAGCACATAATTTCTTATCAAAACTCATGCTGGCAACACTAGGTCAAACAATTGTGTCCTGCCATCAGCATGAGAAAGCAATGGAGCAAAGAGCATTGGTCCTGAAATTTGGGGTTTCAGCCAACCTTCTCTAGAATTGACTTAGGGAAGTTTTTCTTCAATTTTTCAAGGATGTTTCAGTATGTGTTTCATGATGAGTACACTTCAAAGTTTTCAACATTTTGGCACTTCAGGATGTGGAACAAGTAGTGAACAAGAAGTGTGACAAAATATTGTGTAACAGATGCTCCCTAAAGCATGAAGGAAAAACAGGGAGTGATGGGTGAAATGCTTTACTAGTCAAGGCAAGGACCTGATAAAAACCATCAGGAGACCTACAAATTAAGCATATACATATACATATCTGACATATCTGATATAAACATACCTAATAATACATTAATAGGCATCTAACAATACATGAATCCATGACATGGGCACAACCATCCAAATAGAAAGGATCATGTGCATGGATCCACGGTATGGATGCAGCCATTTGAATAGAAAGGATGATATATGTGGAACCATGGCATGGACATATCCATTCATATAATCATGTGTACAATAAGGAATAACTCACAACTCCACACAAATTGGATTTTATCAGATGAAATCCAGGGTCTTTATATCTATCCTAACCAAAGTACAAATCTAACCATGTGAATATATGTGTTGACGTCGAACATGGCAGAAACCACCTGCTTACTGGTCAATAATGTAAATTGTTAATAGGTACAAGAGAACCCACCAATAATGACGATGGCCCTTAAGGTACACCAACACAATCTACAAGTGTGAATAGGCGAGTTGAAGTCCAACACCCGCAGAATCATTCAATTGAAGGCCAATAATGTGAACCTGTCATCGAATGCGAAGAACTTACCATTGAGGCATGCAAGCACCAAGGCAATGGAAGGGAGTTTCTAGATCATCTTCCTGGATAATGAGATGAATTCGATAGTAAGTGATTCGTCAAAGGAGGGCCATAATGTATCACGCATCATTGACATTAAACAAAACATGTAGTAGAGTAGATATGTTTGATTTAGGACTATGGGAGAAAGGTCAAACACTATACAAGTGATAAGGGACTTCTCTTGAACATATTGGTGACACTACTTTGGAGTTTGGCAGCATTTGACTCAACATAGGATTGGAGGTCATAATGAAAATGCAGTATAATTAGATGAGAGGCAAATTGGATTTCCCAAACACAGGAAGGCAAGTGATGAAGTGAGGATAACCCAAACCTAACAGAAGCAACAAATAATTTTCATGTTCAAGAGTGACACGTTGCCTTTACACAAAATACAAGAGATATTCACTTTCATTTTTCCCCCACTATTTATACTGAGTACCCCATTATTTTTTATCATGAGATTGAAGGGGATAGCAAATGCTTGTCATATAAGTTCATCCTTTGGATGAATCCATCCTAGTAAGTTTAATGAGTCTTAGGAAGGAGAAACTCAGTCTCATCATGGTGACAAGTCCTTCGTCGATTATGTTTCGCAAGTCCAATAGATGGGTAACTCAACATCTTTTTCATGTTTAGAGAGTTTTAAAAAGAAGCAAAATGGAAAACTCCAGAGGTCTCTTTTCTTAGATAGTCCCTCGAATCCAAAAAAGTTGAAAATGATATTTGAGAGAAACTCTTAGTCATGGTCGACTAAGGTATTCCTTTTTCGTACAATAGTCTATCTTAGTCCAAAAAAGGATTAAACTTATACTGAGTAGATGTCTTTTCATTTACTTTTACGAGTTTGAAAATACAAATGCTCGGCAATCTTTTCATATTGTTGAGTCTGGAAAGGAGCTAAAAGAGGACTCCTCCTGGAGGAATGAGTGGTATAAAAGTATAGCAACTAGTTCTGGTCATGATGGAACTGCTTAAAACATGTAAAGTTCAATAGGTTGGCTAATAATACCACTTTTCGCAGATGTTCTTCAAGCAAGGGTAAAACAACCAAGTGAAAGCATGTGATCGGCCAAATAGATGGTGACGATGGAATGAAAAAACCAAGGCTCATCTAGAAAAAATAGGCCGATAAAAATGGAAATCACGAGAGGTAAAGTGGGAATGGTTTCATTTTTACACAAGATTGAAACATGGGAAACTATGCTTGAGGATACTTGAATATGGTTTCATTTTTTCACAAGCTTGAAACATGAGAAAAAAATATGCTCAGATTTGGTTTCATTTTTACACAAGCTTGAAACAGAAACAAACTATGCTTGAGATGAGTTTGCATGCCCCCATAATAATGACTCAATTCAAGCTACATGCCCCCCATGTTTCATTTAATTCACCTAAGTAGACTACTGGTTACTAACAAGTGGATAGAATGAAGGTTTACTTGAGAGATCAAGTGAAAGACTTGACTAGGATTTTACGCAATTTAATCAAAGACTCAAATTGGAAGGGGATTTGTATCATTTTTTAACAAGCTTGACATAGGGAAAGAACCACGCTCATGACACCTTGTTTCATTTTTTAACGAGCTTGACACAAGTAAAAGAACTTTGTTCATGACTCCTTGTTTCATTTTTGACGATCTTGACTCAAGTAAAAGAACTCTGCTCATGACGCCTTGTTTCATTTTTTAACGAGCTTGACACAAGTAAAAGAGATTTTCTGATGGAGACATCATATATGCATTGAGGAAGCATGGGTCATCGCTAAAATTTCTCCTTTTCATAATCGTAAGTTTAGGGAGGCCATTGAAATCGAAAGGAGGCCGACTAACCTTAACAAGAATGACAGATGGAAAATCAGCAGTTGTTGGATCCCTATCCTTTCCTCTTAGAATGCCCATCACCCACTGCACCCCCGCCCTCCCTCGCCTTTTTTCCTTTGTCTGGTGTTTTCTTTTCATGTTTTGATTTTATTCCATCATCTCTTGAATTGTTCAATTTTCCTCTATGTTCCCTTCTCTATTTATTTATTGTTTTTCCATTTTTCTATTATTTATTTAGTATTTATCACTGTTATCTATTCATTATTATCTTTAATAATATTATTATGATTTATTTTTAATTCTAATTTATCTCATAATATTCCTATAATAGTATTAATATAATTTTATACATA
>APFE031311802.1:6116-16510 GCA_000404065.3 Pinus taeda | reverse complement strand
CATAGTATTTATAATAAACAAGGTTACATATAAACTTGGTTAAATGATTTTAGTTAAGCATTTAGTTATATATATATATATATTTTTTGTAAGCTATGGTGTTTCCACTTCTATTATTTACACCCATAATAAAACTATACAAAAACTACGCCCTCAACCTGCCCCGAAGGGAAACTAGGTCTGTTGGGCATTCATAGTATCATATTATCGTAGTTCGAAAATGTCTTACTACTAGTTCCACATAACTTGCCAACAACCCAAAACGAGTTCTAAAACTATATTCAATAATCCTACTACTGGACTACGACCCACAAGACTACAGCTTTTTAGACTGGTTTCTAGATTCTATCACAAAAAACAAAAAGAAGCAGCTTTGACAAGCTAATCTAACTAGATTTCTTGTTTTCCTCCATCCTCCCGCTTCGCCATAGCCAAATCCTTCACTAAGGCCCGGATTTCTTCGATTTTACTGTTCTGGTTCCGCATCATATGTTGCAAGTTGTTCATTTCCTTTGCCATAGTAGGCATTCCATGGGCGATTTCCGCCATCTCGACCGCTACCTACTCCATAGCTCTGGCTAGCAGGTGCTTCATAACCCAGTACATATGGAGTGCGTGTTTGTACAGGGTCAGACGTCCATGCGTATTCCCCGGGTCTGGCAGCATCGCATTCCATTCGTCCATTTTATGGTCCGATGGTTCCTCCAGGACGTTGAACTCCATGGCATCGATCATCCTCTTGATATCATTATCTGTCCCGATGTTATACGCCTGCTCCGCATCCCTTACTGCCTGATCCATTAAACATCTTCCTCTCTTCTGTTGATTTCTAGCCGGAGTCTCTGGCTCACCTTGGGGTACCTGATGTGGTCGACCACGCCCTCGGCTTCTTCTCTGGGACCCTCACCTCGTCGTTCATCCTCTGCTACTTTGCCCAGTTTCGAAGGTGCTCTTTAACTGGCCTTTCCCTTTCCTAGTTTCCGGTTCTTCATCCTCAGCACTATCTCCTTCCTCCTTCATCTATTTCGGATCTCCCCTATTATTCCTTCTTCCCCCGACCTACACCTGCTGCTTTCTCCTTCCACCTTCCGCCATTTTGCTCATTTGGTAATGAACACTGGGTTTCTCAGCCTCCTGCCAGCTTACCCCGCACCGTGCCACCTTCTTTGATCTAAGAATGTCTGTCACTCATTCTACTCCTCTTCTTAACTAACGATCGCCACCTACCCTCTGTTGGATCATGAATTTGCCGTTGTTTCCTCAACCATTGTTCCTCATCATTCCGCCTACCCTTTTCCTTGAGATGCGGTCTCCCTTGCTTGACATCGCATCCCTCAACCTGATGATTTCCCGCATTGATGGCTCGTGCTGGTCTGTATTGCCCTTCTCCATTACCACCTGCCCATACACCTCCACCTCGATCGGGGATAGTTATCTATATATTTAAAAATTAACTAATTAAATAATTAATTAATAAAAAAATTCCCTAACTCCTGGTCGAGTGTTTTGTAGCTGAAGCCCAATCAAATGTAGTCATTTCTTTTGGTAAGAAATAGTCGTTTCTTTCTAGTCGTTTGAATGGTCGGTCTCCCTATTTAACTGGTTACCATGATTTGATTTTTCATCTTGTCCTAACAATGAACCATACTTGCTAGTTCAAAACGCGTCCACAAACTAATTTTGATGTGATTATCGTTGAAAAACATCTCTCAAAAATTTGATATGGATCACAAAAGCCTTAATTCAATGATATTCTTCCAGTCAACTCCAATCAAAAGAAGTGACCAAACTACTCGGAGAGGGTACCATAGGAACAAGAGTGTTGTCTCCTTACGTTATGGGAATAGGAGAATTTCTTTCATGCACCTTGGGAATGGGAGGATTTCCCCCAATTTCGTTCAAAACTGAAGAAACAAGAAGAACCTGAGTGGTATGAGGTTCACTCTCTATTGGAAAGGTACCGTTAACTGAAGATGGAGCCAAGTCTACCATTTTCTCAACCAATGGTTTGTTGATAATGGACTCACAAGTCTCACTTTCAAAGAGAGTGGGGTTGACCAAAGATGAATTTTGATCAATCACTTGATTAACTAACAAAGGATTAGGGGAAATATTTCAATAACCAACCAGGAGACAAGATTGTGAAGTTGTAAGGTTTTTTAACTCTTTGGAAGCCTCATCCATAAGAGGAAAAAGACGAATCAGATGATTACCTTGACACAACTTACATGGAAATTTTACCTTTTGCTTTTCCCCATGGACCTTATTATTACTAGTTGAAGGTTTATCACTAGCATGATCTCTAGAGGTTGATGACAAAGGCTGATGTGAAATTGTGGACCACACTTCTAATACCTTGGGAATACAAGGACAATTTTAAAGAAGGTGGTCACCCTTACATAACATGCAAGGGAATTTTACTTTCCGGGGTTGGTTGGAATATTTTTATGCATGAGTTTCATCCATAGCAATGGTTGCTTGGTTGTCCCCCTGCTTATTTTTCTTCTTCTTCTTCATCCTCTTCTTCTTCTTCGTAGTTTCCTGGTTACTAGAATCCAGACTTTCACCAGGTGAAGAGGAAGAACAGGGTGAAGAAATAGGTGAAGAAAGTGAGGGGTTAACTTTAGGATCAACATAAGGTTGATGTTGTTCAGGTGGAGGAGAAATTGATTGAAAAGCAGTTTGGACAATCGGAATTACTGAGGCCGAAAATAACCAAACTGGCAGACCAATGGTCAATCCAGGAAGGGACAATGTTGCCATATAAGGAGCACCAGTATTTCCAAAAGAAGGAAAAGGACTAGGATTCCCTTCAAAGGGGTTTCCTTGACTGGTAGACTCAGGAAATGTTGCCATCAATATCAACCTAAGAGCTACTAAGGAGTATTTCCACAGGAAGGATGTTTTTCTGCGGTCAATTAATTGATTTTAGAAACTAACAAAAAAATAAAAGAGGGGTAAGCTAGGCAAGAGGTTTTATCAAGTATCTATGAACTGCAATATACACCTTAGTCAAAACCAAGGACTTAATGTACAATGGCCAATCTCCCCGAATGTTGTGTTCGGTGTATCAAGTTTACAATGTGGTTGACTCAGTTACCTATGGCTAAAGGATAGCAACCTAGTGGAGTCTCCCAATATATACATGACTATACGGGGAGCACAAGTCCATGCTAGAGTTGTCTAATGCATAATCATTCAATGAGAGTGCTCCCATATACTTGCAATACATGGAGCACCTCCGATATATCTCAGAGTATTGGAGAATGATCCTATATACTTATATACGTGGAATGGGATTTAACCCCTGAGATACAATGCTGGAAGTTAATGACAATTGCTAGGTTTATAGACATCAGAACATATCTCTAGCCTAGGCATCTAAATGTTTGCATTAGGTTTCAAATTATCCTTAGGTTAATTGAGTAAATTTTAATGTTTATCTTGAATTATGTTTCAAATTTGGGCTCAAAACGATGTCACTTGAATCCCTAAGATGTAACTATATGAGAAAAGACTAATCAAGGGAAGAAATTTAAATCAGTAATGCATCAAACAACATGCCTTCCACTAAATTCCACTTTCACTTTCCAAATGCAATGCTAAAAAATAAAAATGATCTTCACTTTTCACTATCCTAGATGCAACCTTTCGAAAGCAAAATGATTTTCACTTTTACTAAGATGCACTTATATAAATGATTTTTTTTCTTTTTTTGAATGTTCTAATGCAACTAAAGCATCAACTAAAGCAAAATGAGAATCTGATTCAAATGCTCTAATGCAACTAATGCAACAACCAAAGAAACACCAAATCTAATTAAAAAGCACCTAAATGAAAATATTTTTCACTTTTCTTTTTGAACCAATAAACGATGCACTCTTTCAGCTTGACAATCAAACAATGTAATCTATGCTTGATTAAAAACAAAGATGATTTCCAAATGAAAGTGATCTAATGCAACTTGAAAATAAACTTTGTGAAAGACAAGCTAAAACAAATGCAAACTGATGTTTTCAATGATTTCTCAGTAGAAAACAAGACTCAATCAATCAACAAACCAGTATTTGAGCGACACAAAGAAAGAGAAAGTGATGAATAATTGACCTAGAAACCCTAGAACTCAACCAAAATTCACTTCAAGCACTTCAAAGCCAAAGAGACTAATTTGCTAATTAACCAAGACAACCAGACAAAAACACTGTCAAATCCAGATACAGAGGACAGGAAAATACCTTCAGAGGCTAGGACACACTAGATTCTAGGGTAGAAACCCTAATTTTTCTCAAATCTCTAAGATCAATGTGGCTGTTAAATCCAAACCCATGCTAAAAGTGTTTTTAGCGCAACTATTCAGGTCAAAAAATACGATGGATGAGAAAATTGGGAAAAAATAAAAAGATTTTCAACAAATAGTCTAGACCTGACACTCTAAAGTAGTGATCATTCAATGTGCAGACCTATATAGGATCAAGCTAATTTGTAATTCAATGGTCGTTCAAACTGATCAAAAGGCCAAATCAAGAAAAGAGATCAAGAGGCTATAGCTTCCCTAGTGGAGTTGCCATTTTGTTGTGAAGATAGATCGCCTATGCGGACAAAGGTGATCTCTCTAGGCCAATGAGTGGTCTAGAAACAAAGTGAACAAACTAATGTGGAATTTCCTAGCTTATGTTTAAAAATGCAGAGGAAGAGAGAAACCTACCTCGCTCTAATGTTAATTGCTCAATCCTTTGATGATGACTTCAATCCCTTAGTTTTTTCCTTACATCCAAGTACATGCAAGAGAGATCAAAGGACAATACAAGATACAAAAGCATACATAGTATATATCAAACATAAACTACTCGATAGACCAAGGAGTATAAATCTAAATGCATAAATATTTAGAAATTTATGGAAAGTGAACATCATATGCATATATTAATGAATCAAAAAGGGAAGTATAAAACCATTGCCTTGATGTTGGATACCTCCTTTTGGGTGGAAATCCAATTCCAAGCCAAGAATCTTCAAGCAATCCTTCTCCAAGTTAGATGGGCAGAGTTTAGGCATAATCTCAGCATAGGAATATAGGCAATCAATGACCAACCATTTGGGTATGGAGGGAATTTGATTTATAGGAAAGGAGAGGGAGTTAGGGATCCATAAAAGAGGGAGGAAGGTCCACATCTCAAGGGGAATGTCCTTAAAGGTAGGATCAAGAACTCCAAATGGAAGAGCTCAACCATATCTCTACCCAGCAACATTCGGCTCGTTGTTTCTCGAAGTTTCTAGCATATGAATCTTCTCCTCCATTTTCAAAAAACCCTCTAGAAGAGGTTAGTTGCAAGATTTCATATCAAAACCTGCACTGGAAATGCTAGGTCAAAGAACTACATCTTTCCATCAGCATGGGAAAGTAGTGGAGCAAAGAGTGACTGTCCTTAAATTTGGGGTTTCAGTCAACCTTCTCGAGAATTGACTTAGGGCAGTTTTTCTTCCATTCTTCAGGATTGTTTCAGTATGTGTTTCATGATGAGTACACTTCGTAGTTGTCAACTTTTTGGCACTTCAGGATGTGGAACAGGAAGTGAATAGGAAGTGTGACAAAATACTATGTAACAATCATCCACAGATAGACAGACAGACAGAGAGGTTCAACAGGATATTGGAAGATGTGTTGAGGATGTATGTGATGCATCAACAACGAAAGTGGGAAGAATATCTTCCACTGGTAGAATTCACTTACAACAATGGGTATTAGGATTCTTTGAGGATGAGTTTGTTTGAGGCACTTTATGGTCAGAGTTGTAATACTCCTATTAGTTGGAGTGATCCAGTTAAAAGGATATTGAAAGGACTGGATATGTTAGCAGAAATGGAATATAAAATGCGGGTAATCAAGAAGAATCTAAAAGCAACACGGGACAGACAGAAAAATTATGCAAATGAGAACATGTTGTTTAAGGAGTTTCAAGTTGGGGAATAGGTGTAATTGTGCATCAAGCCAATGAAGAGCTCCTTGTGGTTTGGATCGCGTGCAAAGCCAGCACCTCGGTTTTATGGACCTTTCAAGATTCTTGAAAGGATTGGACTAGTAGCCTATCAAATTTCATTTCCTCCAATAATGAAATTCCATGATGTTTTCCATCTGTCATTTCTTAAGAAGTATGTTAAAGATGTTGATCATGTGATTGATTGGTCTATATTGCAGGTGGACTAAGTGTAGAATTCCATTCGGAACCTCAATATATATTACAGAGAAAAATGTGTATGCTCTAGAGCCGAGTAATTGAGTATATAAAATGCAGTGGAAGCACTTTGGGTGAGATGAATATACATTGGAGACAATGGATAAGATGTGGGACATGTATCCTTCTTTATGCACGGGTTTAGAAAATGTCCCTGATATATGTTTTGGTATGTGTTTTTGGTATATGTTTTCATATATGTTTTGGGTGTGATGTTTTGGTATATGTACATATGTATATGGATGTAAATACCACCATGAGATATGATATAAAGCTCCAATGAGCAGTATGGGGGTCATGTTAGTGTGATTGTTATGTTATTATGTTGTCATGTTGGTTTTCTTCTCAGAGGCTTGATAATTGTAAATATTGCATCAAGTTAAGTTATAAAGATCCATAGGAAGTGTGTTTTTCTTTCTGCAGTCTTGTTGGTTATAGGTGTCATTGAACATTGAGGACGGTGTTCCTCCAAGGGGGAGGGTTGTGTAACAACCCTGGTGAAAATTCCATGTAATAAAAGTTAATAAAGGAAAAATAACCATGTTAATGGGACACTTATTCCAAGTTGAATGTTGGGCAAAACATCCTAATGTGGGTGTTTATTTTGGTTATTATGGCTGAGGAAATTGGCAAAAGAAATGTCAAAGGTTTTGGAAAGGCAAAATGACATTTTTGGCAATTTATTTGTGAAAATAATGGAAATTAAGAGAAAAGGAAGGTGAAAGGTCACAGGTTACATGTGAGGAATAAAATGAAGGAAAATAATGGAAAATGAAGAAAATAGAGGCCAAATTAATAAAAAGGCTTCTGTGGATCAGTTCATGGCTTTTGGTTAGTTCAATTTTAGAGTTCTCTCTCTCTCTCTCTATCTCTCTCTCTCTCTCTCTCTCTCTCTCTCTCAGTCTTGGACACTTAGAGTTTTCTTGGATCACTTCAACATTGGATCAAGAAAGGGAAGGAAAGAAAAGAAGAAGCAAAAGATTAAGCAAAATAGAGTAGGATTAGGCAGCTATAGCAAGTTCACTTGCAGGTATCGATTTGCATGTGTGTTTTCCTTCCTAGATTTGGCATGCATGGTTATGCATGTGTGTTCTTGATTCTCTTACTGTCATGGTCATGGATTTTGCTAGGTGTGACAGTGTTTTTCAGACTTCCCATGCCATTTTCAAATAGCCATGGTGTGATGGGGTTCTCATGTTTTGGTTGAACTAGATTTCTAGATGGATTGAAAGCTAAGTGAGGTGGATTTATGAATGAAATAACACATGGCCTAGTGATCCTTGAACCAAAATATGGATTGCATAAAGCCATTGTCCTAGTGAATCTTGGACTAGATTGTGGGTTGCGGTAAAACCAAGCATTGTGTGCCTCGGGGGGCCTAGGAATTCTTGACTAGTGAATGGCGGGATATATGGTAGATCCTAGAGGTGGTTTCTCTTGATCAAGCCTAGGAACCCTTGCTGGTGAATGGCAGGATATACGGTAAAGCCTAGAGGTTGGTGTCTCGATTATGGCCTAGTGATGCCTGGATCAGACTGTGGATTGTGATAAAGCCTAGATACTAGGAGACAGGAAAATTCCTCACGAGGTAGGTGGAGAAATCCGATGGCATCCATCCTTGGTTATGTCTTAGTGATCCAGTGAGGACTACAATAAAGTTTGATTCTATTGATGAAGGTGAGGTGGTTTAGCCTTGGGAAGCCCTAGTTGGTTCTTTTGGCTTGAGTTCCACATTCATGCTTGGAATATGGAATGGGGGTGATTGGTTGAAGAGAGATTTGGCTCAACCAATCTATGGCTGGGTAGAATGTGATAGTCCCATATCGGGTTGGATTTTGTATTCATTAATAAGAATTCCTTTCCCTGGTATTTTATATACAAAAGTACTAGATGATATGTGGCATTTATGGTTGTTGTATCCTAATTATTTATGTTGTTTATATGTTGGTTGTGAATATGTTTTATGACAGTGAAAATGTATGGTTCTTATCATGTTTTGATTTGTAAATGATTTAACAATGAATCTATGACCTAATAGATGATAATGCAGCTAACATGATAAGGAATTAATGCTTCTTAGCGATTCTCAGATTAGTATAAGACTCCTATGCTGAGATATGTTATTATGACCTATAGAATGCATATTTGTGACATGTTTGATGAAATGCGTGTCATGGCTAGTAGGGGTCCAATCAAGTATTTGTTTAAGAATTTTCATTGCCATATTTGTCTCTCTGTTTCTTTTCATTTATGTAAATTCTATGAAGTTATGGGTAGTGACTAGGTCCTAGGCCTGGAATTAATCCTTAAATCGTAAATTCACTGGCATAACACTGGTAGACAAAGGCTACATTTGCACTCAGGTAGGCTCATGGGAGCAACTGGGACTCTTAGTCACTTGGAGGGCTTCGCAAGGGAGAAAATTGAGCTCTAGGTCCTTAAACTGATGAGTTTCTTAAATGGTTGGTCACCTGGAAAGATGAGGTAGCTCTTGGAGGTTCTGTAGGATGAATGGATGGTCAATTCAGTTGTGTTTTGTTGGTTATGCTTCCTTAATGTGACCTAGGAGGTTGAATCAGATCAAAGTAGCCTCTCGTGACATGTTTACCCTAATTGGTTGGTTACTTGGGTAGATGTAGGAGGAGGGTGTTACAATAGTTTAGTTGGCTTACTTGAAGAAGTGGCATGAAGAATTTGTGATGCATTAATGGAAAATGTTGTTATTGATCATGAGGAATGAAATCTTAGTTATATAGTCTTATGTTATTCTATGATGTTACATGATGTTGGCATTATGTTGGTGTATTTAATCATTACATTTGGTTGAAAATAATATTGTGTGGAGCATTTATTTTTGTTTTTTGATATTCAAAATCTGAGAAGGTGCGAAATGAATTGGTGGAATGCAAAGAGGCAAAAATTTTCATTTCATATTCAAGTTTGGAATACCAACATCCATCAAAGCTTTCTTATAAAAATGTGTGAGGTTGCAAGGCTATATGGTTATAAAATGAGAGACTACGAGAGTTGATTATAGAAATTCTCATTAATTACCTTGTGCACATAGAGAGGATATGTGAAGTAGATTTAAGGAGAAGAAGGAGTTGAAATGGACATGGAGGTATGAAAAGTTATAGGCTGTAAACCAACATGTTATTTTATGTATTTATCAGGGGATTGTAGTATGCTTTCAAGTTATAGCTTGATAAATAACAGGCCGCAACTTGTTGATGTGGGAGCCTCTTGTGGGTTGTAGTCTCTTGAAAACTTATGGGAGTTGGAACTTCCTTGCATGTTGTTGCTTGCAAAAAAATTGAGGTAGAAGCGTCATGTAGGTTGGAGCCTACAGAAAATCAGATGTGATAAGGGAGTAAGACCTTGCCTTTGCATCACAACAATAACAAAGTTGTGGTTTTTTCCCTCTATGGGTTTCCACTTATATCTAGTGTCCATATGTGTTGCTATTATGTGTTGATGTGATGATTTGGTCTACTTATTACTTGTTTTTCATGTATTAAATTTGTTGTTCAGTATGTGTTAAGCTTATCATTTAATAACTAAGTTAATCACAAAAGAAAAGAAATTTATGTTCATGAATGTAATAAAATTATTTACCTTCCCCTCCCCCTCTCATTTTAGTCGAGTTTCCATCAATTGGTATCAAAGTCAAGTTCCCTCTATGATAGTCTAATAGCTAGAAGGTAGATTTGGTTGAATATGAATGATCAAAATGTACCTGTTCTTAGTACTAAAAACTTTCATGAATGGAGAGATAAGGTAAAATTTGAACTGATAGCTTATGGACTTGGTGTATGGAAACTAGTATGTGAATGATACAACAAAGACTCTCCCTCTGTGGCAGAATAAAAATGGGATGCTCAAGCAAAATGTCCAATCTATAACAAGCTTCACAATAAATATATTGATATTATTATAGGATTAATATATACAAAAGAAATTTGGGATAGATTGCAGCTCATGCATGAAGGAAATACAAGTAGTAGCAATACATAAAGGGAGAATAAAATGGATTCTCAAAAGGAAGGTGTTGAGTGTGGAGAATGATTGTTCAAAGGTCTTTTGTTTTAGCCGGATGTATACCCCTGGAATTTTGTACACCCCTCCATGCGAGGGGGTGCGGGAGGGGGGGGGACTTGTCCC
>APFE031311799.1:337746-364132 GCA_000404065.3 Pinus taeda | reverse complement strand
TCCATTTTATTGCAGACAAGAAACTATAACTCCACCAAACATGATGGGTATATGACTTGGCATTCTCTTGTTGGTTCCTTTTTTCGCTATGATGGTGTTGGGGAGCAAAAAAAGGAGCAGTAATGAAGTTGATGAAGAAGTGGGTAGTGGTGGATTAGGAAACCCTGGAGAGGAGTACCAAGAGGAAGAGGAGGAAGAGGATAATGAGAGTGAGGATGATGATGGAAAGAAAACCAAAGTAGACCAAACCCCCTTGTCGAAATATGTTACTAGGCTTTCAGGAGGGAAAGGGGGTGGAACCACTTTATTTACATGCCCCCATTGCAAAATCAATTTCACATGTTCATACACCCGTGCCAGAAAGCATCTTTGTGGGGAAATAGCATGGGACGGAACTAAGCAAATAGGAACCAAAACTTGTGGAAGTGTGTCAACACAACAAAGAGCCAAATACATAAGGGGAGAAGAGGAAGCCCAATACAAATCTAAAAGATCAAAGGGTGACTTTGAACATGACACCACTAACCCACAATCACATAGACTAAGAACTCCATCATCATCCAACCATGGTAGTGGATACAACACAGACATAGACATCCCTTTAAGGCATAGAAACTTATCAGATTTCCTTGATCAAGGGTGTAGGGATGATGTGGATGCAAAAAATTTCCTGTTTCTCTATGCATGTGGGATACCATTCAATGTTCTTCGCTCACCTTATTGGCATGAAATGGTTTCCGCCATCAATGATGCCCCTAACGAACACAAAAGCCCTAGGTATGCCAGAGCTAGAATTGTGGGACTTGTTACCACTCAAACTAGCAGGGGTCCTAGGAGGGGATCCTAAAGGGCAACTACTAGGTCAAGGGCAACAATGGGGTGATAACACACTGTCCCCTTAGCTAAGCCTCCCTGCTCTTTACGGACTTTCACTGATGGGAGGAGACGCGATATAAAGGGGAATCACTAGATGAATAGGTCAATATGAGGATAAGGAGTGATTCCTAAGGCCTCTTCACAAGAGAGACTCAAGTGTATGGTTTACTTGCTCAAGAAGCAAGGTGATAGGCTCTCTCGGAAGGGCTAGAAGGATTCTTGAGGCTAGGGTTTGGGAGTATACCTTGTAAAGATGGTTATTAGGCCTAGAAATCCTTATGGAGACTTGGTCTTTGTATGATCTTTGTGAAATTGGAGTTGTTAGGTTGCAGGACCACACGAGACCAGGTGGACCCAGAATTAGGTCGAGGAAGTGGAATTGATCGCTCAAGGAGGGACTTGAACTAATTGTGGAAGAGAAGAGGATCAATGGACAAATCTTCTTGGAATACAGTGTACTGATCCAAATGAGGTCACTAGCCAAGGAAAACTTAGGGTAAGAGACGATCATTGGGCTAAGGCTTGCAATATCTCGAGATCCCATTGTCAGAATTTTGTGAAATTTGGAGGGCCTCTAGAGGAAACCCTAGTGCAGTAATGGGCAAGAGATAGAAGTATTTTGATGGCTAGAACATGAGATAATTGATGGCCTAGAAAGAGGAGGAGAGGTGAGAAAATATGCGTTTAAAGTGACCACCTATGGAAGGACTAGTGCCTTATCCTTTGGGGAAGATGGAGTTGGGAAAATTTATGGTTTGTAAGAGGTTCACCCAATCAAGGAGCTCTTCAAGCAACTTGGCATGGCATTAGGGTATGGGAGAAGCTACTTGAGATCTTTACACTTCACTATGCAATAAATGATGACTTATCAAGGTATATTTTGACAAAATAACCTCTAGGAATATTCACCCATTCATATATGGCCCATGTAATGATGTAATGCTATAAAAGAACAAAATCTCCACAATATCATACAAGAAAGCAATAAATTTCAGACTTGTATAGTGAAAATCCCAGCACATTCATGTGACAAAGTAAATGACAAGAAGAAGCATGAAAAAGATTGCTTACATGTACAAAAGAGTATATCCAATCATCATATTATGGCAATAATGAAGCTCCAAGACAAGAGAATTAGATCCAAACATCAAAATTTATCCATAACATCCAAATTCGTCCTCCAAATGGGAATGTGAAGTTCACAAGCTTTGCTAAATCCCAATCCAAGAGATGATGATTAGAATGAATCACCTCACTTCTATTATACAATCACTAATGAGTTTGATTTGCCTAATTATGCCTATTTCAACCCCAAATAATAAAATAATATGCAATAATAACATTCCTTGGTGACAGGCCCACCAAGATAGCTCAATAACATAATAATAAGCCTCTCAAAAGGGTTGAATGATCAATAAAGTGAGTCATTGAGCCTTTGAGGAGGCATAACAAAGTCCAGAATGTGCCACGATGTGAGAATGGACCTCAAACACAGTGGACAAGGTGTTGGCCCCTTGTTTCCAATCAAATCCCTGTGGTGCCCCCAAGTGGTTGTAGGGGCCACAAGGACATCCTCATGGGTGTCCAAGTGGATCGAAAATGCCTGTAAACCATCTGTAAGGGCTACAATGATGTCATAAGCCCTTCGTGGTGCTCATCTGGACCCCAGATCATCTGTCAAGTGTACAATGGATGTGTGGAGCTGACTGGGCATGGTGAACGAGGTACATCATCCTCATTCAAAAAGGTCAAACACGAGCAATCAATGAGTGATATGAAGCACTCTCTGTTATGGTGGAGGCCCATGTCTCTCAACACTCACCCTATAAGTGCCAATGTGTCCCTCGGGAGGGCTAGGACCCTGTATGGGGAGACCAAGCCCCAAATGGAGACCAACCTGCAATCTTGCATAAGATCCAATGTGTCCCCTTGCCCTCCAATACAACAAATCATTAGAATAATCAAGTAAAAGAGCCAAAAAGTCGTGGAATAAATCAGGCACTTCATGGTGGAATGCCCTTCTATAGTGGGCTTTGGCATGTAAAAGTGTCTCCAAGCTCAAAATTGGGGGTTAATCAAGGACCCTATTAGGTGCTTTCAACCTTGAAAGGGGGTGACATGTCCATGGTACATTCCTCAAGTGGTAGGTGGCAAATGATGTAGTAATGGAACGGAGTGAGGATTAGCGGAATCATTCAGACCACATGTCATGGTACAAGGGTAGCTATAACAAGAGAAGCCCACACTTGGGTATATGAGTGTAGGAGGGAGAAAATTGTGGTACATGAGTTAACCCAGCCTTCGTTTTTTCACCCTTCTTCATATGCCTTTTGCCTTTGATTGATTTTCTTCATAACTACTCGGGGCTCCAGGGGATGAGAGCATGATGTGTAATATATAGCAGTGGATGCCTCCCTAAGGTGCGACAGTTCCTCACCCACTAGGGCTTGCGACAATCATGGGTTCCTTAATGATGGAAGGGGCTCATCTAGGGCCCATAGAAACCAGGGTAATGGCCATGAATAAGGGGTAGAGCTCATGCTTTGCTTTTGCCCACGTGCTAAATTTGTATGTCCTGGCCATCTTTTGCATTTTGTGGTACATTTCCTATTGAGAGTGGCCAAATTATGATTTTCTTTTCTTTTTAGCAACATCATCCTTCGGGGCATCGATCCAAGCCCAACCCAAGGTGTGGACAAGGGGAGGGGGAGACTAACCCTATGTGTACCTTTGGACCCATGTGGACCCAGACAGGAAAAGAGATGAATGGGGTTTAAATAAGTGGAAAGGAGTGATGTATATGGTATCGGGAAGTGGGACCATGCAACCAAAATCGGGATTTCCCATGTAATGCCAATCCTGAAGCTAATGGCCAGTAAAGGAGATCCCACGCAAATGGGATACAAGGCTAACCACAAAATCAAGCAACAGAGACAAGAGTACAAACCTAGCCCACTCTTTCAGTCGAATCCCTGCACCAATCCATGCCCGAAAGTACCCATGACAAGTAAGGAAAATTACTCAACTGTACCAATGAAAGGCCATACCTTCGAGTTCAGGAGGCCCACCTTCAAACATACAATCATAACAAGTGGGTGAGGGACCACATCGTTGGCTCAAGTGGCGAAGATAATGGCACATCGAGCTATCTAATGGCTATAAGGGGTTGTTGGTTGTCGGTTGAGGACCATCTAGGAGAAAAAAATTCTCCTATATTCTTTACCTAAAGGTGGTGGGTAACAAGACTTGATCATGAAAAAGCCAAAATAACACATACTTTGGGTAAATTGACAAATTCTTGGAATGACTATGGGGTATCCATTGTATCTAATGATTTGACAAATGTAAAATGAAAGCCAATGATAAGTGTTCTTGATGTGTCTGCTACTAGTGCAGTCTTCCTTTCAACACATGATTACTCAGAAAAGTTCAAGACCGCCATCAACATCACACAACCATTACTTAAAATAATTGAAAGTATTAGGTCATACAATGTCATCCAAGTCATCACTAATAACACTTCTAATTATAAGGCGGCGGGAGCAATCATTGAGGATAAATACCCCAACATATTTGGGTCTATGTGTTTGGTTCACACAATGAACCTTTTAATGCATGATATTATTAAGATCAAGGAAGCTCAAAACAGATGGATTGGTGATTTGTACAAGAGAGGCAAGAGAATGATAAAATTTATTACCAATCATAGCAATACCCATGAGCTATTGAAGCTTGGGAAGAGCTATTGAAGCTTGGGAAGAATAGATTTGCTAGCTATTACCTCACCTTCAAGCGCCATTTGAAGGTAAGAGAGTCATTGGCTAGCATGGCATCAAGTCAACATTGGCAAGTATTAAAGAACAGGGCTCCAACCGCACCTGACATGGAAGGTTTTGAAGAGGTGGAGGAGACCGCTCCTGATGGTTTGTTTTGGACACGTGTGAGGGATGTTTTGCAATACACCAAGCCCATTTATAACATGATACATTTTGCAGATATAGATGCACCAGCGATTGGGGAGGTGTATGAGAAAATGAATAACATGTTGGGGCAAATAAAAGATATTGTTCAACCAAAAGATCCCAACTTGTATGATCGTATTTACAATTTTGTGTGCACGGTAGGATAAACTTAATGTTCCACTACATGGCTTAGCGTATATCCTTATGCCAAAATACTACTCTCCATCTTGGTTGGGAAAACCTGCACCTCGGGGTGGGGTTAGGACCAAACCCCATACAGATCCAAAGGAGCAAGTTGGGTATATGACTCTTGAGATGTGTAACTAGGTTCGGTCTTTGTAATGTCTATTGTAATCAAGATTTTATGTATTTGATAAAAAGAGAAAAATAAATTATTATTTTTCATTATTGATGCATGGGTTTCATGCTCAAGGTAAATTTATTTGTAGGTCAAGCACCCATTAAGTGCTTCTAGGTTTGTCATAGAATTTTGAAGTCAAAAGAGTCATTGCCATACATGTAAAACCCCTTTGGGCATCTTGTATTATGTAAAAGAAATTTATTTGAGTCATAAAAGGCCCGCCAAGATGTTGTCAATGCGCTGCAACAAGTCGGCCTACATGATGTTGAAATATGTAACTTGGTTTAGTCTTCATAATGACATATGTAATCATGATTTTTATATTTGATTTAATGAGAAAATTAAATTTATTATTGTTGTTCTTGAGGCATGAGTTTCATGCTCAAGGAAATTTATTTTTAGGTCTAGCTCCCATTGTGGGTTCCTACGGCTTGTCATTGAGTCTACAACTCATTAAGTCATTGTCATGTATGAAGGACCCATTTGGGCAATTTACATAATGTAAAAGGAAAATTATTTGAGTCGAAATAGAGTCAAGAACCCTCCAAGATCAAGTCAAAGATGCTAGCAACATGTCGGCCTTCCAAATAGTGACAAGTCGGCCTCTTTTGGAGTGACTAGAAGACTATATATACAAGTCTAGTCGACCACCTTTGAGGCATAAATCACTCACAAGAAACTCGACCAAGAGCACTGAAATCAACGAAGGAAGGAGAAGATCAAGCAAAAGAGGAAGAGGCATATTTTCAGGATTGTTTTTGGACTAAAATTCTCACACGTGCGGGTTGAGGCTAGAGCATCCACTATAGAACCTAAGACTGAATTATAGTCATCTCTATAAGTCGAATCTTGGTGCCAAAACAGTCTTATTTGAAGGTCGAAGTCTTGAAGTGAAGGGGCCCAGCCAAGCAAAGGAGAAAGGGGGCTAAAATTGCCCTAATCACCTCACACATGCAAAAATTGCAGGAAGTTTCAGGAGGCCGAGTATTGTAGGAAGAGAAAGCAATCTCGTGTTGCAGGGCCAAGGTCAAGAAGAAGGAGAAGTTGAAGCAATTTCTAGTCAAGGTTGACTTTGTTTGACTTGAAAAGAAGAGAGCAAGGTTTGACTTGATCTTGGAGGAGATTTTGGTCAAGGGTTTAGGTCTTGGAATTAGTCAACTGAAGATTCTATACAAAGAAGAATTCCTATGCGTTTTCTTCTCAAAGTTGGAGAGTTTTTGGCCTTGGCTAATCACCTATATCGTGTATCCTATTGTCTCCTTGTCCTTTATGTTTTGGTAGTGAACCTAAAGTGGCCGGATCTTTAGATGGTCTGATGGTCTGTTGTTTTGTAATTATCTTTGAGACTCAGTCTGTTAGTTGGCCAGGTAGCCTGTAGATTTGTTATGCTTCGGCTAACTTATATCTACTAAACGCCACAACAGTCAATCTGAGGAAGAAGATCTTCTGTAAATCTATGTTCTGCACACTGAGCAGCTTGATAATAAAATATCTCAATATTCCTTCTCTGTGTTCTGTGATATCTATCTTTTATTTCCGCATATTGATATCTGTGAAAAGGTCCTGTGAAATGGTATCAGAGCCATGTATTTGTTTGAGTGGATGTTGTCTGTGAGATATTGTTTGAGTGGATCGCGAATTTGTTGAGGCCAAGTATAGCGTTTGTAGCCCATAGTTGCCGCAGTTGGCGTTTGAAGGGTGTTGAAGACGTCTGGCGTAGAATTCGAGTCGAGGAAGCCGCAATTTCTCCTGCATCAGAAAGCCGCAAAACATGCTGATTTCATCTGCAAGATTTTTCCGAGTATTTCTCTTAAAATATCTTCTATGGATACTCCTAGAACTTCATCAGCTGAATCTTCTGCATCTGTTTTTGGTTCTAAACATTTTAGAACAATGAAAGATGAAGAGAAACAAAAATCTGCTTTAGAAAGTTTATGTAGATCTGAATCTACTTCGGGTAATTCTGCTATAGTAGAAAAAGAAGAAACAGACCCTTCTGTTAATTGGAAACTTCCCCCAGTTTCCCCACAAGATGTATATAGAAATTTATCTTCTTTTAATCTCAGAGCCCTCAGCCAAATCAAGATCAAAGAAAAATCCATCAAAGCCGACTTAACTTTAAATTCTATGATGACTATATCTCTCCTTGATGATAAGAGTCTCAAATCTGCCCGAAAAGCTGGTTACCAGTATGTCCATCTGGGGATGGTGAGGATTGGACTGAATGCATTGCATAGAAAAGGTCAAAAAGCCTATGTCTTCTCAGCCTTATTTGATAATCGATGGACTACTTTCACACAAGCTATGATAGGAGGTATTGAAACAAGTCTTGCTGAAGGCCCAGTACAATATGATGTTTATCCAGACTTTTCTGTAGCTCTTGATGACCCAAACGTCCTACAATGCCTAACTCTAGGTATTCAGACTGCCGGGTACGAAAACTTCAAAAGAAAATCCAAAAATTTATCCATTTTCTATATTACTTGTGTTAGGTTCTATAACACAACCATTCCTGCTGTTTTACATTCCCCGGATAAAGATGAAAGTCGAGTTACCTTAATCCAGTATGACTCTTCCTGCAACCCAGTAGCACCTGTCCATGTTTCCAGGAATGATCTATGTCCACCAGATGACTGGGTAACTAATTGGGGAAAACCCACTAAGAAGCCTATTGCAGCTGCACAGTCAATTATAACAGAGACAGATGGAAAAGTTACTACCAGATTCCCCAGAATTAATACATTCCAGAAAGAAGGACCCTCTATCTCTGTTTCTACAATACCAACTACAATCAGTCAGCTACATCCTGAGCAGTCTGTTATTTCCCCACAATTTGAAATAGACCAGTTGGTCCTTGATTCAATCAAAAGAATGTTTTTACCACAAAATCCATCTCCGCCTTTCAGTTCTGTATGTGATCACCCCCACTGCTCAAAAACCTTTTGTCAATTCTCATCTGAGCCTCCAACACCTCATGGTGACTCTTCAAAAAGAATCAATATGATAAAATTTACTCCATTATCTGAATCTTCTGAAGAGAGCTATAAGCGTGTTACATTTTTTAACCCGCAAGAAGAACTTCTTGTACAAACTGTTTCCAGTTCTTCTACTAGAGACCTTGGATATGTAAAAGACTTGCCCATTCCTTCCTATAGGAAAAATCCCATTGATAAAATACCAAAGCATGTTGAAATTCCTTCTGATTCTGAGATCATAGCATTTTTAAAGATTTCCAAAGGAATTAGTCCTTATGATCCAGAAGATGCTTGGAAGAAGAAGATGTTTAATTGGGATATGTTTACTCATGAAAAGGAACACTTATATCTACAAGAAGTCAGACTTCTTGAAAAGGATGACAGACCTGCTTTTAACAAGCAGAATGTTGAAAAATGGAAAGAATGGATGCAGGCAAATAACCAGTGGATATCATTCTATGAATGGTATTATCCCTCTGCAAATATTATAGAAGAATCCTTAATGAAACAATTCAGGAATCAAGCCAAACAAAAGAAAATCAAGGATTCTCAAAGATTTGTAGAAGAAAGGATGTCAGAAAACCCTGTTGTTATTCCTCCTCCTCTTAAAGCTCCTGTGTTTGATTCAAAGATCCATAATATGATGGCCAAGCCAAATGTCTCAAGATCTTTGATAGCAGTTAGGCAACAAGGAGAGGAACTAATAAGAAAGATTTGTTTACAATTCAAGGTAAACATGATAAGGACAGGAACTCCCAATAAGCATAAATGGGAACTTCTTGATGGTTCAATTCACGAGACTGACACTGATTTTCCTCCCTGGAAAAATTTCATCATCAGAAACCAGGATGGGAAATTGTATAGAGTCCTCCCATCCCATCCTGATGATCCATCCATAGCAGCAAAGGATTCAATTGCTGCCACAAACTGGACTAATCTGGCACTCTCAAGTCTTGAAAAATATCTAAAAACTAGATTTGATTCTATTGATACTGCTTGTTCTGAATTGAAGCTTATGATGGGAAGAGTTTTGCAAAAGCAAGATTACAACACTGTTTGTTTAAACGAAAGTGTAAAAACTCTGACAGAGAATGACCAGACAATTGCACAGAGTTTAGATAAACTCTCCCTATCTACAGAAAGAAAGATTCATGAAGCATCTGTTGCTCATGGAAAAGAAATCTTCAAATTTTCTAGTAGTCTTGAGTTGGTTAAGAAACAAGTCTCAGAAGTAACCAAAGGAATTGATTCCTTAAAGAAAAAACCAAACTCAGATGCCTATAAGACAGCTACTCTTTTCTCTGAACCTAAGAGTACGCTTCCATATTCTCTTACCTCTTCTGTTGAAAGTCTTATCAAGGCCCCCAGTTCTATAAATTTTCCTCCACCAACATCATCACATCCATATTCTTTGTTTGCTAATCCTAGCATTTTCAGCCCAGCTCCTACTTCATCAAAGCAAAAAGAAACTGAAGAAAGTTCACAAAAATACAGACCAAGTTTCTTATTTGGAGAAATTCCACAAGATGAATCAGAAGAAAATAAAGATCATAAAAGTCTCCACAAAATTGATTCAGTACCAGAAGTGGAAGAGCTTGAAGCTTGTATTGAAAACTTCTCTAATCAAGATAAAGAACAATTTGGTATTTCCATTCCAGAAGAAAATACTGAAACACAAGTCCATGCCACATCCTCTAGATCCCGATGGGACACTACTTGGAATCCTGCTCCAGACAGGCGAGATTTAATGAAGTCAGAATATCATAAAGATTGGTCTGCCAATTCCACATATTCGTGGAATATTGATAATTGTACAGAAGCCGAAGTTATGTCGGTCTTACATTCCATGCTTGTTTGTTACAGAACATATCTCTCAGATGATATTGGCCCGGTAAATGCAACCAGAAGGATTATAGGAGGATTTGAGGGTACTCTAGATTCATGGTTGAAAGCAAAAACAATTAAAGAACCAAATCTTCTTCCACATTGGGAACAATCAGTAGTTTTAAATGAAGATGGTTCAACCTACATGGATCCTGTCACTAATTTGCCTGTAAACAATATGATTGGCAAATTGATTTATAGCATTACAGTGAATTTCATTGGTTTTCCTCAGATTACTAATGATATTACTACTGTAACATTACTGGCCATGAAGTTGCATAATATGCAACACTTTGATGAATACTTCAATGAATATCTTCATAGATTACATACATTGTCACCTGAGCTGATGTTAGAACCCAAATGGAAAGAAATTTTTGTTGCTTCTCTTCCTCAATGGGTCTCTACGGCAATTGTAAATAAACTGCCAGGTAAGATTGGAGATTATAAATTTGGGATAATTAGGCAAGCAGTCAAAGCAATCATAGTTGAGCTTTGTTCCCAAATGAAGATTGCTAGGGCAGCAACCAATCCCAAAAAGCCACATGGATACCAGCAACTATGTAAACAATGGCACCTTGGAAAACCAGATAATTCTGGAGGGCATAGAAGAAAGAAAAAACACTTCAAACAAAAGAATTCTCAGTTTTCCAAGGACAAATCGAAGAAGAGAC
This sequence comes from Pinus taeda, assembly GCA_000404065.3. NCBI lineage: Eukaryota > Viridiplantae > Streptophyta > Pinopsida > Pinales > Pinaceae > Pinus > Pinus taeda. Next base: position 353,400 of record APFE031311799.1, on the reverse strand, counting down.
ACAGCAAAACAAAGCCTTATAAACATACAAGAATGTTCTCTAAAGAAAAAGAGATCATCTGTTATAATTGCAACAAGAAAGGCCACACAGCTCCAAACTGCCCAGAAAAGAAGACTGAAAAATCAAAGAAGAAAATAACATACAGAAACAAAAAAGGAAAAATTAATTTCTTTGATTTACCTAGTAGCTGTGATGAATTGGTTTCTTCTGACTCTGATACAGAAGAAGATGTAAATTATGTTTACTCTACTGACTCCTCAGATGAAGAGTGGTGCGGAGATCCCCACTGCATAGAATGTAAAGATTGCGAATGCAGTGATCCTGATATCTGCAATTGTAACACAGTCAGAATGATGAAGTCAGAAGAAGATGAAGTGAGCAGAAATTTGTTCATGCAAATGATGGCTACAACAGATCCTCAAATTCAAGAAATGTACAAATCATTGTTGACAGATCATTTCAACAAGCCATCATCTAGTTCAAAAAAGTCTCCTAATAAGGGATATGTACCACCTGCCTCTTTATTCTCAGTTGAAGCATTGACTCGGCAATTCCGAAATGAAGATTTTGGAGAAGATTTGCCTCAGACTTTGCCTGCAGTTCATCAGGCAATTAAAGAACTGAGAAAGACAATAAAAGAAAATAGGAGATTGTGCATTGAGAATCACCAAGATTTGAATATAAGATTGATGAAAGCCCAAGGAGCATCATCTTCACAAAATCCTGATGTTTCAGGAAAAATAGAAAATTGGACTTTCCATATGAATCCAGCCATGACACACAGCAAGCAACATGACAATTCAGAAGGAGAAGAAGAAGAAGAAAAGGACAGAACAGATTTTGGATGTAATATAATAAACAAAGATGTTATGTATTGCATAAGAATGAAAGTTAAGGTGGGAAACCAGTATGAATACTGGAAAGTTCTCATGGATACTGGTTCCAGACTCAACATTGTGAGTGATACTGTAGTAAGCATGAACCATCGAAGGCCAACTGCTTGTCCAAAGATTACTACAGCCAGTGGTGAAATCACCACCAGACATGAAGCAGAGATAGATGTGTTTCTAGATGACAAAGTTGGTGTTCATCTAGTTTGTCCAGTGGTCACGGGAATGGACTGTGCAATGTATCTCGTTACACCATTCTTCCAGAATTTTGAAAAGCATGGAGCCAAGCTTGATGTAAGCAGTCAGAGGTATGGCTATTTTGTTAGCTTGGGGATAAAGAAATATTTTTTCCATTTATTAATTCTAATTCGCCAAACAGATTGAAAAGGATTGACAGAATGCAGAATCTGTTGGCCAAAATGGAAACAAAGAAAGAAATATTAAAAACAGAAGAGAATTTGGATAGTGGGAAATTTGCTACTCAAATAGCAGACCTCACTGCTAAATTTAAAGAATGCTGCTCAGACGATCCAAATGCCTTTTGGCATATCAAGAAGCAGGAAGTGGATCTTCCTCTCAAAAGAGACGTTAGTGGGAAATTGAGAAGATCCAAAGCAGTAGCAATGAATGAAGAACAAATGAAATTATGCAGAACCGAAATAAGGGATCTGCTAAAGAAAGGATTGATCCGAAAAAGCAAAAGTCCAATTGCATGCTTTGCTTTTTACGTAAATAAACATGCTGAGATTGCCAGGGGTAAACCAAGGCTTGTTGTGAATTATAAACCCCTGAATGATATTTTAGATTATGATGCCTCTCCACTACCTAAACCTTCTATGATACTTGCACAGATATCCAGATCAAAAATATTTTCCAAGTTTGATTTGAAATCTGGATTTTGGCAAGTAGGTATAAGAGAAGAAGACAAATGGAAGACTGCTTTCTCAGTTCCAGAAGGACATTATGAATGGAACATCATGCCATTCGGCCTAATCAATGCTCCTTCTGCATTCCAGAGAATTATGGACGAAACTTTTGAAGGAATGGAAGGATTCCTGAAAAAGTACATTGATGATTTACTGATTCATTCTGATAATATTTCTGACCATATCAAACATTTGAAAATCTTTCTATGCAGGGTCAAAGAAATGGGAATAGTATTATCAGAGTCCAAAATGAAATTATTCAGGCCCATGATTGATTTCTTAGGATACAACATACAGTATGGTTCATATACTGTAATCCAAAGAAGTCTGAATTTTGTTGATAATTTTCCAGACGAGATTAGAGACAAGACTCAGTTGCAGAGATTTCTAGGGAGTCTCAACTACATTTCAAAGTTTATCAAGCATTGTGCTCAGGAGAGGAAGCTGTTAAATAAAAGACTCCAGAAAGCCCCTATCCCTTGGACTGAAGAATGTACAGAGGCTGTAAAATCAATTAAAGAAAAGGTAAAGGGCATTCAACCTCTTTCTCCAATCAGAGAAGATTGGGAGAAAATCATCATGACTGATGCAAGTTATGAAGGATGGGGAGCAGCCCTATGCCAGAAGGTTCCTGACAAGAAAAATGGCATAGAAGTATGTCAATATGCTTCTGGCCTCTGGGCAAAGAATCAATTGAATTGGTCAAGTTTGAAAAAAGAGCTCAGAGCAGTTTGTTTGGGAATTGCTAAATTCCGAGATTTTGTAATATATACCAGATTCACAATAAGGACAGATTGTCAACCTTTGCAATCTGCAATTCGCAAATGTGATTTTGAAGACGCTGCAATGGTGAGATGGATAATGCAGCTCAGTCAGTATAATTTTGACATAGAATTCATACCAGGTAACAAAAACAGTTTTGCTGATATGCTGAGCAGAGAGTTTCTGACTGGTCACTCAATTTCAAGCCTACAGTGCAACTATATCAGAAGAAGCGAAAGCACTGTTGAAATTGAAACACCAAATGGATGGATAAGTTACATGCTTGAAACTCCATTAATCTTCCATGAAAGAGATTGGTACCCGATTAAGGAAATCAGGTATCGAGAAGGTTTTCCATATCTATGGACAGAAACTATGCAAGATGAGATAAACCAAGAAGCAGTGGAAGCCCTAGAATATCTGCAGCATATTGACAGTATCCACTACACACTTGAAAGAGATGACAGAGATTATGACAGAATGACAAGCTGTCATATCACACTTAGAAGATTTGGCAATCATCTTCATCGAGAGGATTATGATCCTGACAGGCAAAGAGAATGCTTTTACTCTGCAATGAACATTCAAAATTGTTCAACAAACTTTTTCTATTTTGTACAAGCCTCTTTCTTATTCGAAGGTATGTATGTTGATGCTTTAGAACGAGAGGATCCTACACCTGACTGGTTCATTGAATGGTGGAAGATCTATGGCCTCTCTGGATTACTCATTAAACCTTATACTCTACAAATACTTAAGATACCAGGATTCAGTGAACCAAGGGCCTATATGAGTGGAATTGCATACAAAAGTGTAGAGCATATAGCTGACATAAGTGATCTAGCCTTTTCCCAAGCAATAAGACGCTGTGGACATGTCAGATGGTTTGTCACGAATCACTATAAAGCAAGAAGGATATCTTCTAGTACCAATTATGAAGATTTTCACAGTCAAGTTGACACCACTTTAAATCCATACCAGCCAATTGATTTTATGCAGCCGCCCAATCAGAATAATTCTCAGACATGGGAATCAGAGAAAGAAATCCAGGTGCAGTACTTCAATAATTTCTTGGTAGAACATTACCAATACCAGCATTACACTTACCCTCAGATTGAGTACTACACAATGATGTAGAGTGTTGTCTTTTCGGCCGACTATGGTGCCGGACGAGCTTTCGTGGATTCCCTTGTCCTGGAATCTCCACTTTGTACATTTTGAGATTTGCAAATCTCCTCCTTTAAGTCATTTCAGTCTTTCGAGGGTTCACTCATGAATCTCCTCTGTGTAAATAATATGTTAGTACTATGATTCGTTCCCCACATGCCTTCGGCTCTCTGTTAAAGAGTAGGGATGAGATAACATAGGACGATATTGTCCTATGCCCGAATCTAGCTTTCGGCGATCTATCCAGATCTGTCCAAGTATGAGTCATCAGTTTGTACAAAACACTTCGGCATCTTAGGACGATATTGTCCTATGCCCGAATCTAGCTTTCGGTGATCTATCCAGATCTGTCCAAGTATGAGTCATCAGTTTGTACAAAACACTTCGGCATCTGTCGGAGTACTTTCAAAATGAGTCATCAGTCTGTACAAAGGTTCTCGTGAATGGTTGTTCCCTTCCAGCTTATAAATAAGACCCAGTTGCGAAGTAAGGGGCATTCGGTCGAGTCCAGTCTTGAGTTTTGAGTCTGAGTCGAGAAGTTCTCCTGCTCTGCATCTGCGGACGTTCAGTCTGATCTGCTTACATCACGAGAAATTTTCAGTCTTTAGGAGATTTGAGAAGCCTGCGCATCAGTGCTTGACGCTGGTGTGAACCTAAAGTGGCCGGATCTTTAGATGGTCTGATGGTCTGTTGTTCTGTAATTATCTTTGAGACTCAGTCTGTTAGTTGGCCAGGTAGCCTGTAGATTTGTTATGCTTTGGCTAACTTATATCTACTAAACGCCACAACAGTCAATCTGAGGAAGAAGATCTTCTGTAAATCTATGTTCTACACACTGAGCAGCTTGATAATAAAATATCTCAATATTCCTTCTCTGTGTTCTGTGATATCTATCTTTTATTTCCGCATATTGATATCTGTGAAAAGGTCCTGTGAAATGGTATCAGAGCAAAGAGAATGCTTTTACTCTGCAATGAACATTCAAAATTGTTCAACAAACTTTTTCTATTCAGTCCAATCCTCACCATCCCCAGATGGACATACTGGTAACCAGCTTTTCGGGCAGATTTGAGACTCTTATCATCAAGGAGAGATATAGTCATCATAGAATTTAAAGTTAAGTCGGCTTTGATGGATTTTTCTTTGATCTTGATTTGGCTGAGGGCTCTGAGATTAAAAGAAGATAAATTTCTATATACATCTTGTGGGGAAACTGGGGGAAGTTTCCAATTAACAGAAGGGTCTGTTTCTTCTTTTTCTACTATAGCAGAATTACCAGAAGTAGATTCAGATCTACATAAACTTTCTAAAGCAGATTTTTGTTTCTCTTCATCTTTCATTGTTCTAAAATGTTTAGAACCAAAAACAGATGCAGAAGATTCAGCTGATGAAGTTCTAGGAGTATCCATAGAAGATATTTTAAGAGAAATACCCGGAAAAATCTTGCAGATGAAATCAGTATGTTTTGCGGCTTTCTGATGCAGGAGAAATTGCGGCTTCCTCGACTCGAATTCTACGCCAGACGTCTTCAACACCCTTCAAACGCCAACTGCGGCAACTATGGGCTACAAACGCTATACTTGGCCTCAACAAATTCGCGATCCACTCAAACAATATCTCACAGACAACATCCACTCAAACAAATACATGGCTCTGATAACATTTCACAGGACCTTTTCACAGATATCAATATGCGGAAATAAAAGATAGATATCACAGAACACAGAGAAGGAATATTGAGATATTTTATTATCAAGCTGCTCAGTTTGCAGAACATAGATTTACAGAAGATAGGTCTTTGATGATAGAGAACACTAATTATAATAAAGGAAAGAAAAAGTAAAAATACATCACAATCAATTATCAATAAGAAGGTAAATCAGCTACACTTGTTGCCCTTAGATTTCTCAACACATGAAAGATCAAGTCAGCCTCATGGAGGCAATTCATACCCCTAGAAAGCCTATATATAAGAGGCATTCGACCTCAATTGAAACACACATCCAAGACATACAAAGAGGTAAGAAAAAGAGTTCAACCTTAAAGAGGAAGTAGTCCTAAGGCAGGGGAAGTTCAAGAAGAAAGCTAGAGTCTACGTTTTTGGGTCTCTCTCTCTCTCTCTTAAGTGTAACAAAATTCTGAAGCTGCTAGGTAAAAGTTGCTAGAGGACGAAGTTGTTGGAAAGTTGTTGAAGGACAAAGTTGTTGAAAAGTTGTTGGAGGTCGAAGTTGTTGGAGAGTTGTTGGGGTTCGAAGTTGCTGGAAAAGTTGTTAGGGTGGATGTCGCTGGAAAAGTTGTTGGGGTCGAAGTTGCTGGATAAGTTGTTGCTGGAAGGTCAAAGTTTGTTGTTGTAAGCGGTGTAAGGAAAGCTCATCAAGAAGGAACGTTGACTTTGTCTTGAAGAGGTCTTTTTCAAGGGTCTTAGGTCTTGGAATTCATCATTTGAAGATTCTATAAGAAGAGAAGAATTCTGGTGGGTTTTCCTCCCAAGAGGAGAGGTTTCGGCCCTGGCTAGCAACCTACATTTTGTGTCCTCTTGTCTCTTTGATCTTCATTGTTTGGTAGTTGCTTGATGATAGAAAACACAATAATAATCAAGTTAAAGAAGAAGCTAATCAAGTTAAGTAAAAAGACATCACAAGTAGTTACCAAAGTAAGAAAAACCACCTAATCTAACTGCCCCTAGATTTCTCAACATGGTATCAAAGCTAAGGTGACTACATCAAGAAGAAGAGGCAGCTTGAAGATCACATCATTAAAGAAGGATACACAAGGGTCAAGCACAAGGAAATCATTAAGGAGGACTAAGAAGCACCAAGGAGGAGTACTCATCTCAAGGATCACATCATCACAACGACAAGAAGACCTCAAGGACCCTAGGGTTTTTCCTAAGTCTAAGAGTCATTGTCATATATTGAAGACCCCATTACGCACATTGTATCTTGTAAAGGAAAATTATTTCTGTCTTTAAAAAGTGTCGAAGAGGCCTATATATAGAGAGGAACTCATCCTCCAAAAGAGTCACTCACTCATCTCTCATTCTATGCAAAGAAAAGGACAAGAAGAGGTAAAAGAAGAAGGACGAAGAAAAGATTGAAGGAAGTCAAAGTGCTTGGGCTAGTTCTCTCTCTCACGTGCAAATCGAAGCTAGGGCTTCTGAACAAGCGTTATCTTTGGTTCAATCTTGAGAGGAAGAGAGAAAAGAAGTCAAGAGAAGGTCACTTACGGTGTCTCTCTAGCCCTAAGTCTCAAGGAAAGGAAAGTGAAGGGAAAAAAGGCCATATGAAGAAGATCGAAGTCTTCTAGAGGGGAAACAGTAGTTGTCGAGCAGTTAGAACTTCGGATTTGCAATAGAAGGTCGAAGTTCTTACAACAGGAGGTTGAGTTGATCTTGATCTTGGAGGGTATTTGTTTGAGTCTGTAGGTCATGGTATTCATCAATTGAAGGATCTATAAGAAGAGAAGAAATTTAAGGGTTTTCCCCTCAAGAGAAGGGGTTTTGGCCCTGGCTTGCAGCCTATATACTGGGTCACTATTCTTATTCTTCTGGTAGTTGTTTGATGTATCTCACATTATAATAATAAGCATTAAAGCTAATAAGATAAAAGGTAACACAAACAATTATCAACTTAAAGAGAATTAACATATTCATTGCCCTACTGAATTCTCAACAAATCCAAGACCTCTTAGACCCAGCCAAGGACCTCTTCCAACCACCAAGTCGACCCTTCCCTCCTGTAGACGATCCTTGCCAAAGTCTCCAAGTATTAGCTTCACACAGTGTTACTTGGGAGTGGGAGCGAAAGCGGGGAGCGGGAGCGATATTTTCAAAAGCTCCTGGTTTGGGAGCGAATCCCGGAGCGTTTTTTATATAATTATTATTCTTTTTTTTATATTTTATACATAATTCAACAAACATGTAGAATTTATGAATTAGATATAAAAAACATAAAAAAAAAACATAGATTGAACCATATAACAACAATCATCTAGAAGTTATAATCTTCATCAACCACGTCCACGAGTTAGTAACATAGTAACATACAACATGTTGATCCTCGTGATTCATCAATCTTAAAATTTCAAGCTTTCAAAATTCAATATATAACATTTATCATCATTGATCACCAAAGTTGTACTTGTAAGCTAAGTGTAACTATTATAACAAATAATATCTAACATGAAATGAAATGTTATAAAATGAAATGAAACAACTTTCAACTTTCATGAAGCATCATATTCATAATTCATTACTAATGAGTTATAATTGCCAACTTCAAACTTAAATTGTCATATATTGTTTAAAAAAATATCATAATAAATATGAAAGAGTCAATATTTATAAAAACTACTAGAAAAGACAAGTAAATCTATTATCTATGCTTATGCTTGGACCTCTTGCCACCACGAGAAATGTCTAGTTTTTTAGTCTTGTTGGAAAATCAGGTCTTTGTCATTAATATCACCCTCTAAGCATTAATATCCAAAGGTATCTTTCTCATTACCTTTGTATCTGTATAGGGATCTTTGTCATTAATATCACCTTCTAAGCATTAACATAGGATAGAAAAAGCATAGCATGTCAAGTGAAGATTTTGTTTGAGTGATGTGTACATTTTTAGGAGAGTCATGATAGACAAGTTCAACAACCAATGTCACTAACATCAAGGTACATAGAGGGATTGGTGCTCTTGATTAAATACGAGTTCCATACCCTAATACATGACAAAATTCAATGGAAACATTGCAATCCTAAAAAACTAATAAGTCTGCTGGATTTTGAATGAAATCTAAAATTCTACTTTCTCCATATGAAATCCAATGAGGCCGGAACCACTCTCAAACATCCTGAGTCATTTCATGGTAATGTTAAAAATTTAAGTAAAAGGATGAAAATGAAGATTAAGGAGAATGTCACTTTTACTTTAAGAATTTAACATTACCATGAATTGCATATCAATACTAGGGCCATAGGCTTGATCATTAAGTTGCCCCACTCAAAACTTATTTGTTTCTTTGAAAAAAATTGCTTTTGGAACATTACTGCAAAAAAAATTTGCAAAAAGGGCAACGTGCTCCCGAAAAGGCAGGGAGCATGCTCCCGAGTCGCTCCCGCCCTGAGCGCGGATTGGGAGTGGGATCGGGGGGGGGGGGCGCTCCCCCGCAACACTGGAGCCTTCATAGTTGCAACTTCAATCCAGGATTTCAGCCCCCTAGCTACAAATTTTCACCCTATAGCTTCAGAACTTCAGACCTGCAATAAATTCAAAATTCCGGCCCCAACACTAGCCCAATAACTTTGCATGTGTGAGAGATAGAATGCCCAAAAACTCGATTTTAGGTCTTCCCAGCTAATCTTCTTCTTCTCTAGCAATTTCGCTCTCATTTTTTGCTCCTCTTTCTTCTAGATCGAACTTCTTGAGTGGGTGCTCCAAATAGATCGAATTGCCTCTTATTTATAGCCTTAGCCCTAATCCAGGGCGACTTGTTGAGTATACCACTGTAATGACCAAAAGTCGTATACGCAGCGGAAATATTTAAAATACTTCGTAGACAGTTACATCCATCGTAGGATAGTAAGTGTAAATTGTATATTATATAAAGAATTGAAGTAGGATGAGTACAAATGAGAATGAGGGTCCTGTATATATAGCCAAATAAGTACCCTTTGACGACCAGGCATGTCTCTAAGACATGCCTTTTCATTATTAACTAACTAACCATTAGTTAATTTACTTATTATTTAATATTATATTTATATTATGATGATTATTATTTATTATCTATTTTTATTTATTTTTACATCATTTATGTTCATAACAGTCAAATAGCCCTAATCCAAAGCGACTTGTTGAGGATAGGGTCGACTTGGTGTGGAGGTGACAAATGATCTTTTTGACTCAAAAATATTTCTTTTTACATGATACAAAAGCCCAAGAAGGGTCTAATAAAAATGACAATGACTCGATACAAAACCTAAAAGCCTTCAATGGAGGCTTTGACCTAGAATTTGTTGACCTAAGCATGAAACCCATGCTTTAATAAGTCATTTTATTTTATAATAAAAAGTCATTTTTCTTTCTTTTGATCATTACATTACATCATGACTCAAGTACAATTATGAACACCAACACTAGTTACATTTTTCAACACTCCCTCTTAACTAAAGAGGTATTCATAATTACATGTATAGGTACAAGGAAGATCTCAAAATGATATGATCTATGAAGAGTCACAGCACACACGCAGTGCTACAGATTAGATACCTGACCAGGCTACTATAATTGGGTGGGACTGAAGTGAACTCAAGTTTTAGCCACTTTAGGTGCCATCAAGCTTTTAAGCTCTATCACCAACCCAGGGATCTAGGTGTGTATCCAAGGTCAAAGCTCCAAGACCAACGCCACCCTCCCTACTTCGAGATCTAGACATCAACACATAGGCCGACCAAATGTCCTCCGAAGCATCTTGGTGCCAAAAGATGCTTCATCTCTCCTTATCAATTAAATCAGATATATATATCCACCACCCCAAGCATGCTTCAAACGTTCAATCTTTTAACGAAAAGATCATGCACAATTACAACCCCAATCAGTAATAAACCTTCAAATGCATATACAAGTAAACACAAACCTTCGGGGTCCTCAATCATCCTGATGCTACTCATATCATCATCAAGTACAACTTGTCAGAATCTTGCTTCTTTTCACTTCTTCCGTAGCACCAAGTACAACCTCAGTACTTCTCAAGTCTTTTGTATGCAAACTCATGAATCTGCCCTCATGAATCCTATGACTATTATCACATGCCCTCCCTCTTAACTAGGGAGATCTATCCTTTCTTCTATCCAACCTCCATCTTAACTCGACAACTTCCTTCTTTTGTAACTTCGGAGAAACTTCAACCTTTCAAGGCTTCATTCTTACTCATGGAATCAAGGTCATCTTGATCATCATCATTCTTATAACTTCCTTCATCAATATTATCACCTTCAATTATGAACATCTTGAAGATTATGTATCTCGAAAACTTTAATAGCAAGTACAACCAAATACAAATATATAGAAGCATGAAGTTAACTATATCAAAATCATTTCATTACAATGGAAGCATCAAAACATTCAAACTTTAGACATCACATACCTAAACATAGTTAGGTTCATAATCAGCAAGGGTCACATCTTTTTACATACTACACTTCAACTTTTTGCTAGGGTTTTGTCATAAATCCTAGACTCCAACTTTGAGACACAAAGCCTTAGATAACAATCCAATCATAGTACTATACATCTAAGGTTTCAATGATATGATTTTAGAATTTACATGTTAGACTCTACTAGGGTTTGTTGCAAACCCTAGATTTCATTAACTATCAAGATAGAATACTTGCATAAACATATCTAGGGTTTCATTATAATGCACTAGCATCTCATATCAATATTTATACCTACTAGGTAAACTCAAGACACAAACATTAATATAGCAAAGTTAGAAATACAACAATTTTAATCAAACTAGGGTTTTGATCATACGGACAAATATACAACTAGGGTTTCTTTCCTAGGATCTTATTATAACTATTGTAAGTGTTTTGTTCATAAACCCTAAAGATCCAGGGTTTCAATATATAACCTAGACATTAACAGCAAACCCTAAAGGACTAGGGTTTTCACTACAACATTATCAAACCCCTAAACTTCAAAAGAATAAGATTTCATTGTATGATCTAGATTTTACCAACAACCCCCAAGTAAACTAGGGTTTCATTATTGACATACCCTTAGCATCAAGAGACTAGGGTTTTACAGTGAACCCTAAACATTAATGTTTCACAAAAATGATCAAACAACAAGAGATAGTATAATAAGGTTATCACCTAGACATTAACAGCAAACCCTAAAGGGCTAGGGTTTTCACCACAACATTATCAAAACCCTAAATTTCAAAAGAATAGGATTTCAATATATGTTCTAGATTTTACCAACAACCCCTAAGTGAACTAGGGTTTCATTATTGACATACCCTTAGCATCAAGAGACTAGGGTTTTACAGTGAACCCTAAACGTTAGCGTTTCACAAAAATGATCAAACAACAAGAGATAGTATCACAAGGGTAGACTCAATCTAATGATTAATCACCCTAACAAGAATCTTTGTGATTCAAAACCCTAGACATAACGATGTTAGTGACGTAAAGCAAATTTCAGAAGAGAATGATCATTCTTAATGTATGGAGAGAACCTTGTGACACAACTTATAGTCTAAGACATACCTTGACTTGTTCTTTATGAAACCTTATAGGACTTTAGTTCTTGAAGGGCTTCCTTTGCAACAAAACTTCATTCTTGATTCAAGTCTTCCTTTGAAGTCTCCTTTATAACCTTTGTGTATTTTCAAGCTTTCCTAACCAAGGGAAATATAAAAGGATATTAGCATATAATACAAACAAATTTTGATATGAGAGGAAACCAAACATAAAAGAGGAAACAAGGAACACGATACTTATCTTTTGGTAAAATGGTGAGGGCTCCCTCTTAATCCAATCTTTATGAGGGGTGCCTACAATTTATCAAAATAATTCAAAAATGTTCTAAGAAGACATATTAGACCTACAAACTCTAGAAATAAAGGAAAACAATACAAAAATTAGAATAGAAGACTAAGGACATGTAGGAGAGGACTTAATAGGATAAGTCTTTGACTCTCAATTCTTTAGTCTTGTTCTTCTTAGGTGCAGCTTCATCGGTAATATTTGCTTGTTCCCTATCTCTCTTCTTATTCCTTGGATTCTCAAGACATTGATTTTTGTAATGAACCATCTTATGACAGTTGTAGCATTCAATATTGGATAGTTCAACTTTCTTCTTTGGTCCCTTGAACTTCTTGAAGGTTCCCTTCTTCTTGTGATGAGAAAAAAAGGCATTAGAGGTGTTGTCTTCTTCATCCTCCTTCTTGTTGTTTACCAATGATATTCAGGCTTCTTCTTGACTGCATGCATTCCACATTTGTTCGAAGGTTGGAGTATCCTTCCAACTACTAATTCCTAATGCAAAAGCACTCCAAGATTTTGGTAGACCCAAAAGAGCAGCAATTACGAGTTCTTTTTCTGGTACAACCTCGTCTGTTGCTTGGGGTTCATCTCTTATTCTAGATATCCTCACAAAATATGATGACATAGTATCGTCTCTTGTCATCCTTATTGTCCTTAGTTCATTCTTGAGGCTAGCTATTTGACCAATGCTCTTAATGGTGAATAACTTGGAAATAGCTTCATACATTTCTTGAGCAGAGTCTATGTTGGATATATATGGAATTAGGTTGTCCTCTACTCCATCTACTGTTAGATTCATGGCCAAGATTTTGGTCTCTCTAAACTTCTCCTTTTCTACATCATCTATAGGCTTCTTGAATAACTTGGAAAGAGCTTCATACATTGCTTGAGTAGAGTCTATGTTGGATATGTATGGAATTAAGTTGTCCTTCACTCCATCTACTATTAGATTCATGGCCAAGATTTTGGTTTCTCTAAACATCTCCTTTTCTACATCATCTATAGGCTTCTTGACTTTTCCTTGAACAAGATCCAAAACTTTGTGCTTAGCGACGATAAGATCTATCCTATTTTTCCATGCCCTGTAGTTGGAGGCTCCTTCTAACTTGTTTTCTCCCTTCATTGTAGTTGACATAGTTCCTAATGCCTATAGATAGTAGGCTTCTCTCCTTATACACTCCTCTTCCCTAGTGACCTTCCTTTGATCCCCTTTTCTTCAAGAGATCTTCAAGTTGTCTTTTTCTTCCTTCTTCACCTTAGCTCTGATACCATGTTAGAAAATCAAAAAGGCAAAAAGATTTTCTTATATTGATAATTACTTGCGATATTCTTGAGTTCTTATTAACTTTGTTTATGTTCTTCTTTTCATCAAGCAATCATCAAATGAAAACATGAAGAGCAGGGAAACCAAATATAGGCACTCAGCCAGGGCTAAAACCCCTCTATAGGGGAAAACCTGGTCAACACTTCCACTAGCAAATTCAAATCAAGATGAGACAATCCAATACCTCTTAGACCTAGACAAAGACCTCCTCCAACCACCAAGTCAACCCTTCCTTCTTGTACATGATCCTTGCCAAAGTCTCAAAGTATTAGCTTCATAGTTGCAGCTTCAATCCAAAATTTCAGCCCCCCGGCTACAGATTTTCTGCCCCCAACTTCAAAACTTTAGACCTGGAGTAAATTCAGAATTTTAGCCCCAGAAATTTTGCATGTGTGAAAGATAGAATGCCCAAAAACTCGATTTTAGGTCTTGTTGACTGATGACATCTGATGGTACAAGTGTCCTCTGGATCGTCCTTGGGCATGGAGTCGTCACATAATCATCAGGTGCTACTCCAGTAGTCGAAGATTGAGCCCCTGACGCATCTTAGTGTCTAGGGTCGATGTATATTACCATACTAGATCACACGAAAAGTTTCGTGGAATTTGGCTAGGTCTAAGTAGGATTTTTTAATAGTTAAAAATTTCCCGCAAAACGGGATTTTTTAATTATTTTTTATGTAAAGGCATAAATAAGTGGCCTTAGGAGATGTCTAGGGCGTATGACCAGTCGAAATTCATCCTCAGAGGCCCAGCATTCTCCTAGAGCCTACTTTGGGGGTCAAAAAATGACTCAGAGTCCCTCAAAAGGCGATTTTTCCAGTGACAGTGTCAAAAATGAAGAAAAATTCAAAAAAATGAATAATTGGAAAAATTTATAAATCTTTCCAAGGTCAAAATAAGTCAAATTTTGACATGGAAATCAAGCAGAGAATCAAGGGTGATGTGGCAGAGCATGTTGGACTCACCTCATAAAGTTTCAGAAAGTCAAAGTCAAAGTCAACGTTGAATTCATGAGGTAGTGGAATTTTCAAAGTATAGCTTTGATTTAAATTAAAGGTTGATAAATTATTATAAGCTAAGTTAACGTGGACCCCACCTCACATATTACTCAGCCCACACAAAAAAAAAAAATCCGTACAAAGTCCGTACGGCAGTCAGAAGGTATGTTTATGGTGGGCAGTCAAATAGTCCACGTGGGCAGTCAAAAGGTTCTACCAGCATGTGCGTAGGCAAGTTTACAGCAAGTTAATGCAGCCATGTGCAGTCAACAACCAGCCCATACGTAGCAGCATGACACAGCCAGTCCGTACGCTAGCACAGCAGTCACATGGGCAGCATGGTACGTACAGCAGTCAACACAGAAATTTACACAACAGCAGTTCATGTTCAGGTCAGCCAGCAGTTTAACGCAGTCTACAGCCAGTTAACACAAGTAAATTATACAGCAGTTCACTTGCAGCAATTAAATCAGCAGTTTGCAAGCATATTCCATGAAGTTAACGCAGAGTTTAAAGGCAGCCAATACATTTAACGCAGATTTTCATAAACATTGGCATTCTACAGCAGTTCACATGTTCAGTCAACAACAGTCTCATCAGCGGTTATCTTTAGAAATCAAGCAATCATAGCAGCCACTTGTCATTCTTCTTTGGCATTGGGATCTTCACCTGATTGCCACTTGTCATTGGAATTTGCCTTGGGATTGTCTCCCATTTTCCTATTTATATGAGCCTTGGGCTCTTATTGTAAATCATAGAACGAGCTATTGGGCTGGCGGAGACTCTGCCGGATTTTGTACTCAGCATTCACATTAATAAATAAAAGTCTTTGGGGTTACCAGCTTCTCTTGTGGTGCATGCCTTGGTACATGAGGTATACCTGTGTCGTTTAATATTCATGTGATTTTCATTTGCTATCTAGTTGTTTTCATTTTGCCTGAAGGCACTATTGTCTAGGGAGGAGAGATTTGCAGCTATCTCAAATCTCTTCTGGGCTTGGTATATCTTGTACACTTGTTGTAGCTTGTCCATTC
>APFE031311799.1:291503-337726 GCA_000404065.3 Pinus taeda | reverse complement strand
ACGCAGATTTCTGGACAGCAGTTAGCAATTACGCTCAGCAGTTTCCACGTGGTTTTGCAACTCAGGTTAACGTGGGCAGCATGTGCACATACACAGCAGTCCACATATGTTAAAACAACAGTTAACTAAGGCATGTTTACAAGTACGTGGACAGCATTCCAACGTTTAACAGCAAGCCAATCGGTGGGCAGTCAACAACAGTTAAAAGTGGCAATTAACAGCCACTCTAAACAGCAGTTCATACACATGTTCATCCACAGCTTCCACGTGGGCAGCAACAGGCATATATCAGCAGTTATCTTCAAGTCAATCAGCAGTTCATGGACAACCAGCAAACACATAGCAGCCACTTGTCATTTCATTTTCTCATTGGGATCTTCACCTGATTGCCATTTGTCATTAGAATTTGCCTTGGGATTGTCTCCCATTTTCCTATTTATATGAGCCTTGGGCTCTTATTGTGATATCATAGAACGAGCTATTGGGCTGGCGGAAACTCTGCCGGATTTTGTATTCAGCATTCGTATTAATAAATAAAAGTCTTTGGGGTTATCAGCTTCTCGTGTGGTGCATGCCTTGGTATATGAGGTAGGTATACCTGTGTCGTTTGATATTCATTTGATTTTCATTTGCTATCTAGTTGTTTTTCTTTGTGCATTTGCCTGAAGGCACTATTGTCTAGGAAGGAGAGATTTGCAGCTATCTCAAATCTCCTCTGGGCTTGGTATATTTTGTACACTTGTTGTAGCTTGTCCATTCTCGGTTGAATGACAAGCTCAACTTGGTCTCTATATGCCAAGTCTCTTTTTGCACTAACAATTCGTTTGCAAGTGTTTTCTGTGTTTTCAAGGGACAGGTTGCCAGCTCTATTGGAGGGCGAGGACTTCTTCGGCGGGAATAGTCACCTCCAAGGATACCAAGGGTCCCACATGCTGTTCAAGCCAACAAGCCCATAAGACATCAAAAAGATTTACTCAAGAGGGAGTTTCTTGAGCCCTTAGCTTAGTTTCTATTTTGAAAAGTTAAAACAAATTTTCTCCTTTTCATTTAAAAGCATTTGTTTTCATTTTGAGCATAAAAAGAAATACAAATAAAAATCTTTTCATTTCTGAAAGAGCAACGTTTTTAAGGCACTGGTCATCTATGTGTTTCATGCTTATCGTATGGTTAATGGCTATTGCTTATATTATGTTTTGCTTATAGATCTCAGATTGACAATCTTATTTAACTCTAATAATTCTCCTAGAACTTTACATCTTAGCTTTTAGCTTAACTTTCCATTTAGGGACCACCCCCCTTAGCTAACCTAGGAGATAGCTAAACGGAGAGAGTTGGGATCAGTGTGACAGCCCCTTCTCTGAGTTCCCTGCCACCAACCACACCTTGTGGGGTTGAAGGCTTTTCTCGCTAACTGGTAGGTAGGTGCGGGCGGCAGGGTCAACAGGTCTACCCAACTAATCTTCTTCTTCTCCACCAATTTCGCTCTCTTTTCTGCTCCTCTTTCTTATAGATTGAACTTCTTGAGTGAGTGCTCCAAATAGGTTGAATTGCCTCTTATTTATAGCCTTCCAACTGGTTCAAATAGCCCTAATCTAGGCTAACTTGTTGAGGATAGGGCCAACTTCGTGTGGAGGTGACAAATGATCTTTTTGACTCAAAAATAATTCCTTTTACATGATACAAAAGCCCAAGAAGGGTCTAATAAAAATGACAATGACTCAATTGACTTCATACAAAACCTAGAAGCCTTCAACGAAGGCTTTGACCTAGAATTTGTTGACCCAAGCATGAAACCCATGCTTTGATAAGTCATTTTCTTTTATAATTAAAATTACTTTTTCTTTATTTTGAAAATTACCTTACATCATGACTAAAGTACAATTATGAAGACCAACACTAGTTACATTTTTCAACATGTTCATCTCTCCTCAAGCAGAAATTTCAGACCTCTGTCTGCTCCTTATACACAAAGAATTTAGACCATTGGACAATCACATATCTGCCTAGAAACTTGGAAAAATATACGCACGGGTTTCAATGGTTGCTAACTCCCAGAACAGTGACTTGATACACTCTTTGAACAAACCAGAAAATCTCGCTAATACACTCTTTGAACAGATCTGAAATTCTCATGGAAAAGCACAAGAATTCGTGTAGGTTGTCTTGAGAAAAGTTTGGGCCACCTTTACAATGGCCCTTACTGAGGTATCACTCGATTTGCCTTAGAAAGTGCCCTCGATCTATGTGCAAGCTATAGTCATTGTCTCCTACCTACTTGAGACCTCCTCTAGACTTGAACTGAAGACCTCCTCTAGACTTGAACTCGGGCCTCCAAGAGAATCGAATTGTTATGGCTTTGCTTCTTTGTTCTCCGTTGTACTTTTTTCTCACAAAGCTATCTTCCTCCTCTCAAGTTGCTTACTCTCCTCTCCTCAAGTCTCATGAGAATAATGAGCCTATCGTCTCTCCTATTCCCCTTTTTGTCTCTCCAAACGATGAGAACCCTAACCATAGAAATCAAGGGTTGAGATTATTAGATCGCAACTCCTATTAAAAAATATGCAACTGCATTCAAATTCCACTTTGGACAGCTCATTTGATGGAGATAATGATTGCATTGAATTTCTCTTTTTAAGAGGACCAAAATCGACCTAAAGATCACTCAAATCAGATAAGGGAAAGTTTACTTATGAAGAAAAGCCCACATGTGCATATTTGATAAAGTCAACCCCAAAGCAAAGTGGACCACCTTGAAAGGCTATAAATACAAGTGCCATCTACCTTATTTAGACACAATGATGAGACACTCTTCTATCTTGTTCTTGGCTCGCACAGGGCGGAGGCTCGTCCGCATAGGAATAGGTTCGCTCTGAGGTGAAATTGAAAGGTTTGAAGCTCGCATTTTAGATCTAGAGTTTTGGGCCTTAGTTGCAGCCACAACACAGGAAGGATTCGACCGTAGTCGCACGCACAGAAGCTCGTCTGTGCCATTAGAGCCTTCCAATCGCACGGACACCTCTCCATCCATGCAACTGGGTGTTTAGGCTTTCCGCAGTTCACATGCGAAAAGCCTAAACCCCAGTCGCTCGCATGCTAGGCTTAAGGGAGCGACTGGGCAGCTATAGTCGCTCACATAACTCCTCCTCTATGCAACCAGGACCTTAAAGATGAAATATCAGTCCTCCAAAGATTTGGCTCAGTGACCGCAGGGTTTGGGAGTTGACTGTAGACAATGACAGTTCATTACAGTCTTCAAAATCAAAGTTTTGAGTATAAACATTGTTGGGATTTCATGAATGTTGTAGTTGTTTCGCTGGTTAGTTGTATAGATGAAGATGTGGATCACTGTTCTCTCTTTTGTTGAATCATTTGATGACAATCAACTAAGAAGAAAATTTGAAAGGGTTTTCCCCATAGTGGGTTTTGCCTTGGTCTTCGACCAATTCTAGTGTCTCTATGTGTGAATGCTTTTCTTCTATTGTTCTTTTATGTTTCGCTGCATTGATGATGATGATATTGTTCTTTCTACATAGTTGCATATGATGATGAATAATGATGTAAATCTAAATAATGTTAAGATGTTATGGGGTGAACTTAATGTGTTAATGAAGAAATGCAATTATCAAAGCAAAGAACAATATAGCCTTATGATAGTCCCCCACTTGACACCCTTTGTCATGTGGTCCCCCTTAAATTAATGAGCCTACTTTTTAATGTTTTGTACCATGTGCACTTTTTCTCTCATAAAGTCACTTTTAAAACATAAAAGTCACTTTAATAATATAAAGTATACTTAATACCTTGACATTAATAAAACACATAATGTCACTAAACAAAAGGGTCATTAATGTGTCTTCATAGGCCAAAAGGATAAAATGCACTAGGGAACACCTCCTTGGTACCCTAATTTTCAACATTATTCAATTAGCCTTCTACATGATCCATTATATACATGTTTATGAGGTTGTCCTATTATTATTGTATTCTTCTTTACTTCGTTTTAACCTAGTTTTAGCTTTGGTAACTTTTACGAGTTGCATTTTCACTCCCGCATTGCACTTGTATTGGTTGTATCCTTCAGTCCCATTGACCCATTTATGGTCATTCGTTGGAAATTAATAAATTATCTTATCTTACTTCAAGAGTAATCACACTATGAAAATTAACAATGTCACGATAGAGAGGAAATCCAGCATAACAAAAAGCTAATACGAGAAAGAAAACTCTTTCTCACAACCCCCCTAAATCTAAACTTGTCATAGTTCATTGCACCAAAAAACTTCCCGAGGGTCAAACTTCCAATGCCCAAACTCACAAATGATGAAACAAAAAAAGTTTCTTCAAGAATTGAAAGACCTCAAATTGATAGGAAAGGGTGAAGGTCATTTCCAATGGCACATCACGGACATACTCCATCATGACTAGCGCGAACATCAAACATCCCAGAAACCAACTTCTTTAATTTCGGCAGGGCTTCATAATGTAGATGTGCCAACCTTCGGTGCCATAGTTCACTTTGATGATTGATGTCATGGACCGTTGCTAGCAAAGATTTTCCTTTGAATTTATAGAGTACTTCAACTCTAGATCTCAAGGTAAAAGCTATTTGAAATTGTAACTAGGTTCGGTCTTCATAATGACCTTTTGTGAACATGACATTGTATATTTTGTATAAAGAAAGAAAAAGAAAAAGAAAAAAATTTCATTTTATTCAAAGCAAGGATTTCATGCTTAAGTCTAGATCAAAAGCATGCTCTTTGTGCTTATAGGTCTTTCTAGGACAAAGAAGAATTTGTGTCTTGTATTATAGTCCCATTTGGACTCTTTGTAACAACAAAAATTATTTATTTTGAGTCAAGAAAAGCAATCTATTCCTCTAAAGACCAAGCTAGCCCAAGGAAGGAGAAATCAAACCAAGTTTGTGGGGGAGCCCCCCCCCCCCCCACCTCCTCGCTCCCAATTTGCGCTTCGGGCAGGAGCTAGTCGGGAGCTAGTTGAGAGCATGCTCCCAACAAAAAACCAATACTCCCTGGTTTTTCAGGAGCGTTTAGGAGAGTAGTTGAGAGTGTTCACTCCTTGATCGCTCTCATACGCTCTGGGAGTGTTTTTTCAAAGGGAGCGGTCGGGGAGCGATCGCTCCCCACTGCTCCCCCCTCTGGAAAAATGCTCTCCTCCGTCGATGCCAAAAAAAAAGGTCGCACGGCCAAGAGGGAGGGCGACAGCCGATGGCGAAAAGGAGAGAGGAAAGGGAGGGAAAGCGGAGGGGAGGGAAATAAATAGACCCTCTCCCCTCCCATTATTCACTTCATCCATTGAAATCAAGAGGAGCAGGAGAGTTTGGAGCTTGAAGGAGCTTGAGGAGCTTGCAAGGGGAGATTGGAGCATGGGATTGAAAGCCAAAGAGGTAGGATCTACACTCTAATCTAACATTTTTTATGTTCATTGCTAAATAAATAAATAAATAATTGTTGATTTGTGGTAGCATCGAATGTGCTCTAGCCATGAAAATTGGTGGAGAGGCTAAGGCACATAAGATCTCCAAGACCCATAAATGGTTTGGAGAAATTCCACTCGATTGGAGAGATATTAAAATAATTAATATTTATAATGGGGTTCCTAATTCTAAACTTAGTAAAATTAAAATATTAATAGATATTAATATAACGCTGGGTGAGAATGTTCTATATGACATGGATCAAGCCAAATCTAATCTTAGTCGTTGATTAGGGACTTAATCTCGGTTGTTGAACTCAACAGGAAAAGTATAAGAGGAGGATTCAGGTTCAGTTGGAGATACACCAAATTAATCGGTCAGTTCGATTTTCTGGAGCGAGGTTGTGCTGAGAGAATTAAGCTAGTGATCTGTTGCAGTGAGGCGCAGCGAGGCACAAGGCCGAGAATACATAGCAAAGAGGCAGAGATAGTGCCAAAGAGACAGCACAAAGCTTGGAGAGGTTAATGCAGAGGCAGTTGAGTGCTACACAGAGGCGGTTGGGAGCTACGCAGAGGTTGAAGAGGCTAGTGTGGGTGACTCAGAGGGTCTGAGAGCTAACACAGAGGCTTCAGTACCTGCGCAGAGACTAGTAGAGTTGGCGCAGGGCCAAGAGACAGCTTCAGAAGAATTTTTGTGGGGCAGACTGAGTGCAAGTGAGCTGGGAAGGGTGACGCAATCCCTGCAGAGTGATGCAGAGCAGTGGAAGTTGCCATAGTTGCTGTGGGATTGTTCATCCTATGATTGATCAGCTAGAATATCTGTCTCTGAGGAGAGGTACTACTGTCGAGGGCATTCTCTGTTGGGTAAGCCATTTCTGGCACCCTAGATGTGTTTAGAAACTGTATAATAATAAAACCCTCATATTTGTTGCACCAGTTTTCCCACATTGGGTTTTTCTGGGGACGATTGTCCAAAAATAACAGTGTCCTTTGTGTGGTTGTCTCAGTTATTTCAGTTGTTGATTTGTATGAGTTAAAGTTGCATTTGTGTTTATTTCAGTATTTATATTTATAAATAACTTGTTAATGGAATAAACAAGTAGAAGAAATAAACCAGATAATGCAGTAGGGATTTCTAACGAGTCATACTTAGAAATTTCAACCAAAATTTCTCTATTCCCATTCCCATTCCTCTATTTTTTTGCAGACTCAAAACTTCAAAGTTCAAACATCATGGTTATATGGCTTGGCATTTTCTTCTTCTTGGTTCCTTTTTTGGTTATTATGGTGTTGGAGAGTAGAAGAAGGGTTGATCATGAAGAAGAGAATGAAGAAGTGGGTTATAGTGGATTCGATGGAAACCCCAGAGAGGAGTACCTTGGTGAGGAGGAAGAGAGTGAACATGATTCAGCCCAAAAAGCTAAACAAGACCAAACCCCATTGTGGAAATATGTTTCTAAGCTTCAAGGAGGGAAAGGGGGTGGAACCACTAAATTTGAATGCCCCCATTGCAACAAAACTTACACAGGTTCATACACCCGTGCCAAAAGGCACTTGTGTGAAAAGGCCATGGGATGAAGATAAACCAATAGGAATCAAAACTTGTGCAAGTGTGTCAACAACAGATAGAGCCAAATACATAAGGGAAGAGGAGGAAGCCCAATAAAAATCTAAAAAATCAAAGGGTTTCTTCGAACATAGCTCACAATCACATCAACATGCACAAAGAACTCCTTCAGCTTCCTCCCATGGCAATGGATAGGGAGGCACAGGACCAAACATCTCTTTAAGGCATAGAACCATAACAAATTTCCTTGATAAAGGGTGTATTAATGATGTGGATTCAAAAATTTACCGGTTTCTCTATGCATGTGGGATACCATTCAATGTTCTTCGCTCACCTCATTGGCATGAAATGGTTTCTGCCATAAATGATGCCCCTAAAGAATACAAGAGCCCTGTGTATGACAAAGCGCAAAATATCACATTTTTTTAAGTAGAATGACAAATTCTTGGACTAAGCATGGGGTGTCCATTGTATCTGATGGATGGACAAATGTAAAAGGCAACCCATTGATAAGTGTTCTTGCTGTGTTTGTTAGTGGTGCCATGTTTCTTTCAGCATATGATTACTTAGAGAAGTTCAAGACCGACATCAACATTGCAGAACCATTACTTGAAACAATTGAACGTATTGGGCCATACAATGTCATCCAAGTCATCACTGATAATGTTGCTAATTGTATGGCAGCATGAGCAATTATTGAGGATAAATACCCC
Organism: Pinus taeda; assembly: GCA_000404065.3. Taxonomy (NCBI): domain Eukaryota; kingdom Viridiplantae; phylum Streptophyta; class Pinopsida; order Pinales; family Pinaceae; genus Pinus; species Pinus taeda. The sequence goes on along the minus strand of APFE031311799.1, from coordinate 330,013 downwards.
AAAATATTTTGGTTTGGGTGTTTGGTTCACACAAAGAACCTTTTGATTTATTAAGAACAAAAACCAACAATACAAATGGATTGGTGATCTGCACAAGAGAGGCAAACAAATGATAAAACTTATTACAAATCATAGCAATACCCATGGGCTTTTCCGTCATCACTCAAGATTGGAGTTGTTGAAAATTGCGAAGACTAGATTTGCTAGCTATTACCTCACCTTCAAGCGCCTTTTGAAGTTAAGAGAGTCATTAGCTAGCATGGTATCAAGTCCACACTGGTAGGTATTAAAGGAAAGGGCTACAAATGCAGCGAACAAGCAAGGTTTATAACAGGTGAAGGAGACCGCTGTTGATGCTCTGTTTAGGGCACGTGTCAGGCAAGTATTGGAATTCACCAAGCCCATTTATAACATGATTCGTTTTGCAGATACAGATAAACCAGTGATTGGGGAGGTGTATGAGCAGATGGATAACATGTTGGGGCAAATAAAAGATATTGTTCATAAAGATGATCCCAACTTGTATACACCAATTCACAATTGTGTGTGTACACGGCAGAATAAACTTAATGCTCCACTACATGCCTTGGCGTATATCCTTTTTCCAAAATACTACTCTCCATCTTGGTTGAGCCAACCTGCACTTGGGGTGGGGTTAGGGTCAAACCCCATACAGATCCAGAGGTATCTACAAGATATATGCAAGCATTAGACAAGTTGGTACCTGAGAGGGAGGAGTGTGCTAATCTGCACCTTGAATTAGGCAGATAGCTCAGTTGCACTAGTTTGTTTAGTTCTTTGCATGCAATGGAAGATAGAGACAGATTTGATGCTCTCAGATGGTGGGAAGCATATGGCGGCATGGGACTTTTGCCAAAATTGGAAAAAACAGTTCTCTCACAGGTTGTAAATACTTCTTCTGTAGACAGGTGTTGGAGCACCTACAGCTTCATAAATAATGTGAGAAGAAACAAACTCAATGAAAACCGGACAGAAAGCTTGGTTTATGTGCACTACAACTTGAGGTTGTTGAGTCATTATTGTGATCGGGCTTATGAGGATCCAACATATAAAATTTGGGACAACAGCCCAGAGGATGATAATTTGGAGGATGGCACTATACATCTTGAAGAAGTGGAAGTAGAACTTATGAGAGATGAAGATGAAGCAACAACAACCATGCCACCCCCACCATCCAGTAGCAATGCTAGTGCTCAAGTTCTAAGTCTTGTTCCTTTATTGTCGCCGCCTCCATGTACATCCTCATGTGGAGGGCATGTGTCTTATGGTTCTAGTCGTGCGACTGTGCGGGAGGAGACTCCTAGAAGACCACCACGACCTGCTCAAAAATTAGACATTTCTCGTGGCGGCAAGAGGAAGCTGTAGATGATAAATTTACTTGTCTTTTATAGTTTCTAGTAGTTTTAATAACTGTTGACTTTTCATATTTATTATGATATTTTTGTAAACAATATATGACAATTTAAGTTTGAAGTTCGAAGTTGGCAATTATAACTCATTGGTAATGAATTATGAATATGATGTTTCGTGAAAGTTGAAAGTTGTTTCATTTCATTTCATGTTAGATATTATTTGTTGTAATGGTTACACTTAGCTTACAAGTACAACTTTGGTGATCAATTATAATTTATGATAAATGTTATATATTGAATTTTGAAAGCTTGAAACTTTAAGATTGATGAATCATGAGACTCAATATGTTGTATGTTACTAACTTGTGGACATGGTTGATGAAGATTATAACTTCTATATGATTGTTGTTATATGGTTCAATCTATGTTTTTTATGCTTTTTATATCTACTTCATCATTCTACATGCTTTTATTGACATATATGCATCAAAACATAAAAAAATATATATTATATAAAAAAACGCTCCCGGAATCGCTCTCAAATCGGGAGCTTTTGAAACTGTCGCTCCCGATCCTGCTCCCCATTTTTGCTCCCGATCCCAAGTAACCTTGAATCTGCCTAAGGGAGGGCTATTCGACCCCTCAAGAGGGCTATAAATAGAAGGAGTTCAACTCATTTGAGGGCATCATCTCATCACAAGTTCAATCTGCAATAGCGAAGAGGGAGAAAGAGCAAGAAGGATGAAGAAAGAAGAAAGAAGTCGAAGTCTCCTGGGATCATCTTTTCTGTCCACATGTGTGAAGCTGGAAAGCTGCAGGAGGCCGAAATTGCTATGATTAATCTCATGCCACCCTAAAGTATTTTTAGGCTCCAACTTGAAGGAGACTTCAATCTCCACCTTGCACGACTGCCACCCTTAATTAGAAGATAAGAAAAAATATTTGTGGGCTCTCGTACCAGGGACAATGACCCACTTCCAATAGTATTCAAACATTGTCAATCTCTGTCAGTGCATGCAACAAACTCTATCAAACTATCAAGGTACCACTGTCTTGTCACTGCAGAGATCACACTTCAAGTCTGCTTATAGATCTGCCTTTATAAACCAATAACCCTTGTACAGACCCTTATCAAGTATTGATTTAACTCATAGCAAGGTACAGTACAACAAAATTACAAATCATACCTCAGCTTGCAAACTTTTGGAGGAGGTCAGGAATAATACAAGAAACTTGATTTCAGTCACACAAAGGCTGCCTCTAAATAACATTGATCATGTCTTCTGCTACCACTATTTGCTTCTGACTTGGGCTCATATTCTGGCCAAAGAATTGTCCTCAAATCAGTCTTTGCTAAGCTCTATCAAGCCTCAATTCAAGCCTCAAATTTGTTGTGTCAAACTGTCCCAAAAAACCTTTATATATGCTCTTAGTTGTAGCTGATATAGGCCTTACAACAGCCCTAACACAAGCTTCAATGATGCCCTTTGTCTGTGGCCCAAGGATACTGTTTTCTGGTTCCAAAACAGACCTAGACAAGGCCCCTAGCCTGTGGCATTAACCCTTCTTTTACTACAGTTGTCACAGGGGTGATTTGACCCCTTACATATGTCCAAAACAAGCCTCAAATTGTGCGACTTCCACAGGGCTACTGCGACCCTACAATAGATGTTTTCTTGCAGTCAAAACAACCTCAAACAGGTTCAGACTTTCCCACAACCAACTTGGCCTTGTTGCATCAGATGCAGCCTCAGACAAACCTCTGATCAGGCCTCAGGAGGGCCGAAATTTGGCTCATGAAAGACCTTTGATCAGGCCTCAGAAGGGCTGAAATTTTGCCATAAAAACAATCAAATTTTGTCTCAGAGAAGGGCCCCAGAATAGGCGTCGGAAAATCGGCTTTGGTCCAGTGAAAACACAATACAAAAGATGAAACAATGAAGCCCAAAACCTTAGAAACTCAGCATCCACCTTCACTCTGCGTGACTGTCCATGGCCTAAGGAAATCTCAAAGAGAATACACGAGATAATGCAAGAGAAAATGACGATTTTGGAGGGCAACCGAGTGCCCTATACATACAGGAAAGAGGGGCATGAAAGGGGGGGCGACTTGCCCTAAAACCCCTTCAAATTGGAGCTGACGTAAACATTAGGAAAAAAATAAAATTATAAATTCAATTTTTTTCATAGGGCTGACCTTAACACATCTTTTGAGATGGATTTCACAATGAAAATTTTCTCATTTGGATGGCCGACTTGGTCAACACTTTGTAACAGCTATGATCCATAAGCATAATTAATTTTTATGAATTTTATATGTCAAATTTGGACCAAGACACCATTAAGATTTGGGCACCGCAATCACACTTTTGGGGCATCAACCTTGAGAAGGCATATCTCCTCAACCGTGAGAAGTTACATGGTGTGCCACCTAACGCTAGAAACAGTATGACGAGTACTATCAGAGGATGATGGTCTAGCATGCTTTCTCACAGTCATTTGCCATAACAAGGGCGGGGAAAGCGGGGCTTCTTCTGGCTGCTGCTTGAGTTGACATCAATGACAACCAATTTTTAATAAGTTAGCCAACACTTTATCATGAACTGACTAAATGTTTAAAATAGTACCAATATGAAAACCAAGAGAGATATTAGAATCAGTGTGCTTATCAAATGGTGAGAGTTGTTCCAAAATCTTCAGCTAAATAACATTCATGCCAGCATCCCTTTCTAACTATATCTTGTTCTAAACTTCTAGTATCACCCTCATTCAGCGACTGCTACGCTCTCTGAAATTATCTGCTTTCAGCACTCTACTCAATCTCACAAAACCAAAGACCCCCTTCAATTTGCCATCCTTTGGTATTGATATTTTTCTTGCTTTTATCCTCTCCCTTCATGATAATCTATCAGCATATTAAAAGTGATGAATCTCTGTTGATAGACAATGTCTCTATTGTGAGATAGTTAAGGTACAATAAAAAATAAATGCTCAACTCCACAATATCCCATTCCCCCTAAAAGGTAGGCAACATGATGCTAGCATATAGTTCAAACATGGCATCTTCAACTGAAAATTGACAATCACTTTATCACCTAGCAGATGATGGTGGCGGATCTTTAACAGTCTTCACTGGAGTCTTCTTTTTGACCAATCAGGTGACCCTAGTCCAACTGCTCCTATTTGGTATGCTAATGTTGTGCACATCTCTGTCTAATTATGATTTCTTTCCTAAGTTTTAACTTAGGAAAAGCACATTAATTAATTTAATGATTAATGTTCGCTGTTGGGATACTGTTTCTAAGGATAAATAATTTAATTACTTAAGTGAGTTGGATCTAATCTCCACCACTGATCTAAGTGGGTTAGAGTTTAATCCTAGCCCTCTATCACTTTGGAGATTAAGGATTTGGCTCAATGAGAAATTATAAAGGGAACCTAAGGGAGAAAATGAAGACACGGCATTGCAATTCAGAGAAAGATTTTCTCAAGGAGTGAGAGGCTCGAGCGACTGAAGAAAAAAAGAGAGTGTGCAGCAAGGGTTTTCAGGAAGGGAAATTATAAGAGGCTGAGAATTTGGAGAGGAAGGCCGAGATATTGAAGTAGGAGGCCAAGTTTTCTGTGCAGGCTGTGTTTGTGGAGTGAGGCTCAGTTTCACCCAAGGGCCATGTGGAGCAAGGAAGGAGGCCAAGTTTCCAGCCAAGGCAAGCCATGTCTATCAAGTGAGCAAGCCGTACAGACAAGGGAGCCAAAATTTCCAAGTAGAGGCCGGGATTTGCTAGTGCCAAATTTATACAGGGAGGCCGAATTTTTCTTTGGCCGAAAATCTAGTAAGTTATTTCCAGGTTCATTATTGTTGTAATTTCTCTATATTTCTGTGTGGGTCAAAGCCCTAACTTTTCCAGATTAATAAAGGTGAAGGAAGATTTATTGGGCAGAAAAATTATGTTATTTTTGTGGTGATTTTCTATTTATTTTGCTTGGCATGATTTTTTAAGTGTGAAGTTAAAAATACCAGTGTGTTTATTTCCAGCAATTCAGAAAATTAATTTACTGGTTAAATAAATTTATGGGTATAAAATAATTGCTGTGTGAAATAGATCAGACCTGGTATTTGGAAGTTAACAATTTCAGGCTCATAGGTTAAGTAAGAAGGAAGTCTTCTTCTGGGAAGAGTTAAGTCACCAGAATGATCTTCTCTCCTCTGACAAGGCCAACCATTACAGAGATTATGGGTTTATTTCATCCTAAACAGTATATGTTAAATATTGATCTGCAGAGATCGTTTTGGAGAGATTTGGGAAGCCACTTCAGCAGCATGAATCCAAGAAGCTGTACACTCTTTTACATAGGAAGCGTCCTTTATCTTATGTTGAATGCTCATTGGATGTCTTCTGACCCTGAGGCTAGATGGATCCACCACTTACATAGAGTTTGGTCTCTTGGAATAAGTAACAAGCTTCGAGTAATTGCATGGTCAGTTGCCTCAGGGGTTGCCTTCCAAAGCCCCTCTTTCTGAAAGAAGGTTGACAGATGGCCTCAGTTGCAGCTGCTCAGAGACTCTAGAGCATATTTTATGGGTGTAAACTCGCTAGAGCCTTCTGTTGATTTGTGTTGAATCAACATTCAGTGCTGCTTCAGGTACAACTTCATTGGCAGGCAGCTCTTCTTGGTGACTCAGGGTCCCTAGTATTGTCACAAAACTTGGACAGTTAGGATTGCCTCTGAATTACAACATTATTTACTATATGGAACCTCAGATGCAAATATGTTTTCTCTGCTGAGGTCAGTAGTGTCCAATGCATTTGTCACTCTTAATAAGAAGAGGTACACATGCTATTTTATTCCAAAGTCTGCCTTTTGATTAAGGATTCCAAAGAGTTAAATGCTTTAAAATATTCTGAATTTATTGCTGCCCTAGTAGCTCTCAGGAAAAGGACTGGCTTGTATTTACCATTCCATTTGTCTTTTCTCAGCATCCTTGTAAATTATCTCCTGCAATATAAGATGTGTTTTGCAACAACAACAATAAAAAAAACGGAACAAAAATGTATTTCTTGGAAAAGCTTAAGTGCATGGACCAGAAATCATGGTAGAAGAGATAATAATACTGAAGATAAAGTTTACTGTTTAACTTATCGATATTCCATGTTCAACACTAAAAGTATGGGAATAACTGGAACTCAACAATTATTAACTTTTGGACAGGCTTCGCCATATATGGTACCAGAAGCAAATATTATCATTTTGTTACGACTCTAAAGTGAACCACAATATGTGTCTGAAACAAACCTAAAATCATGGATTGCTAGATTTGTGGTTCCAGATTAAAAGTATTAGTCAGTTCAGGCTCAGAGCACAGGAGTATATTGCATCAATCAAAATTTCCCAGCTTCCATGCTTTACAAGTACTAAAGGCAAATATCTAGAATAATATACATATGATGCAAGTTTTCAAATCTTGTCCATATCCAGGATAACAGATAAAACAAGAGAGAGAGAGAGAGAATAGAATGAATATATGTGCCCAACACACAATAAATAAGAGCATACCAAAAGCATATTTGAACGGTTGTCACGTCTTCTAAAACCTTGAGAAACAAGATATGCTGCCTGCATAAATGGAGCAAAACAATTAGACTTATAAGTAACAGGACTATTTTGAATAAGAAAATTTCAAACTATCCAATCATGTCCATGGAGACTTGGTTGCTTGGCAAGGTGGGGATGCTGATATTCCCCCTTCCAACAAGGTTCAAATCCGCCTAGCAACAAGCTTCCCTTGTGGTCCAGCACACCAGTGCAAGTGGGCCATTTATTATGGATAGCACCAGGTGCAAGATCTGGCTAATTTTGGTGGAACAGATACCCCCCCACCCATGGCTTCTTTGTCAAATAAGCTTGAGTAGATGAATGCTGTAAGCCAGATTAATTTCATTGAAAATACTACCAGATTAGGAAGGTGCACACTTGCTACATTGTGATAAGAAAAGCATCTGTCAAAAGATTAAACAACAGCAAAATAAAACCTATCCAATCAAACCATTTCGCCAAATAAAGCATACTTGTATTGGAAGAAGAATTTCAAGGAGTCCAAATCTCCAAAGCAAACGCAGAGATGCCTCTGCTGCTCCAAATGCCAGCATATAGTTCATTTCCATCATCAGCCTTTGCTGAAATAAGCAACAGAAGACAAGCACTGTGAATATGGAATAAAAAGAAATATAGACATTACATAAACAGGTGAATCATAATTCTCAATAATTACCTTTTCGATCCGTAGAATTGAAAGAGAACAATCTTGTATTGCACGAGCCGTATCTCTAGAAAATTGAAAGTTAAGACGAGCTGCAATCCTGATTGCACGTAATATTCGTGCTGCAAAACAGATGTTGAAGAATGTAACTAGGTTCGGTTTCCATAATTGTACTTGAAGTCAAAATGTAATATATTTGTCAAAAGAAAAGCAAAAAGAATTTTATTATTAATTGACGTGTTAAAGCATGGGTTTCATGCTTGGGTCAATTGTTATAGGTCAAGCCTCCATTGTAGACTTTAGGATTATTTATTTGGGTCAAAGGCAATTTATTGTTTGGTCAAAAACTCCTCCATCTGTTAGAATTTCTAGGTTTAACCCGTTAGAAATTCTTCCTGTAGTGTCTGGTTTATTTCTTCATACTTGTTCAATTACTTAACAAGTTATTTACCATGTAAACACTGAAAATAAATACAAGTACAGTATCAACACATACAAATCATCAATTGAAAGTAAACAAGCACACAAGTGACACCGTTGTTTTTGGACTAATGTCCACGGAAAAAACCCAATGCGGGAAAACCGGTGCAGCTATTCAGAGGGTTTTATTATTATCAATGTTCCACCAAGACTATGGAATGGGGAGACGTGGGTGCGGGGAGACGCACAAGGGGGATGTGTGAGAGTATCCTCAAATTTTAGGGAAATCTAGGGGGGACGGGGGGACATCGGGGTATATAGTTCTTTTTTAAATATATATATATATAATATATATTATATATATATTATATATATATTAAATTCATATTTCAATAATGAAAGCATAAGTGCAATGATACATACATAATTGAATTAAGTAATGAAATACATTGATCCATACTCATCATCCTTACTAATACATACATGATTCATTCGTAGACCATGAGATTCAATAATGAAATACTCTGATACATATTCATCATTCATTATTCACCATTCTAGAAACTACATTGATTTAAAAAATAAATTCATCATTCATCATTCTAAATTCTTTCTAAATTGATTTAAAATTAAAATTCATCATTCATCATTCTAGAATCTAATTAGTACTAAGCAAAATAGACTATAATAGATACTGAAATCTAAAGACTAGAAGAGTAAATTGATATAACTAAACTCAAAAACAATGGAGTGAAGAGTCTAAAAGTCACTCTAAAGTACACAAAGGGCTTGGTGCTCTTGATTAAATACTAATCCCATACCCTTGTACATGACAAAATGCAATAGAAACATTGCAATCCATCGAATCTTGAATTCCTGAAAAACTCTTAAGTCTATTGGATTTTGAGTGAGATCTAGAAATATCCTGAATTCCTGAAAAACTCTTAAGTCTGTTGGATTTTGAGTGAAATCTAAAATTCTACTTTATGCATATGAAATCCAATGAGGTCGGAACCACTCTCAAACATCCTGAATCATTTCATGGTAATGTTAAAAAATTAAGTAATCATCCTTTTACTTTAAGAATTTAACATTATCATGAATTGCATAGCATTAGTAGGGCAATATGATCAAATACTAGGTTTCCCTTGTCATAAATCATTGTTTACAAGCAAATTTAGGGGGGGACGCATAGCCCATTTTGAGGGGGGACACCCAAGCATCCCCCTTTTGGGGAGTTGCGTCCCCCACACTGGGGAAACGTCCCCCCTTGCGCCTCCCCACGTCTCCCTAAAAGGGGGATGTGGGGAAACGTTTCCCCAGACATCCCCCCGTCCTGGGTGCGTGGGGTGCGAGGGGTGCGCCTGACCCTATGTTGATGCTAGGCCTCCCCGCCTAACATCCTCTGCATTGTTGCATCCTATATTGTTGCCCATGGCCCTGCCACTACCACTGTTGCATTTGTACGATAGCTCCCTCTGCATCTGTGCTGCTACCCATGGCCCTGCCACTGCCACTGCTGCATCTGCACTGCATCCCCTCTCATCATGCTACATCGTGCTGCCCATAACACTACCACTACTAACCGTTGCACTGCAACTCAGTTACTGAGAAGTAAGTAACTGATCCTCCCAACTCTAACATCTCTGTCAAGCTAGAAACATTCTCAATGTTGAAGCTCCCTTTGTCACTGACAAGTTCTCCCTCTACTAACCTCTACACTGTTGCAACAACTCCATGCATCTCCTACTGTTGCCTCACGTTGTCCCGGGACTCCTGCACTTTAGCACCCTCTGTCACTCCATCTGCATCCGTCTCTACCGACATCCACCACTCCTGCTACTTCTTTTCAGGACTCTCGTAGCAAGGTAAAATCCAAGAGGTTGGGTACCTCAAGGATCTTGCCCTCATCGCCTGTAGTCCGTCTGACTACAACTCGATGTCTCCCCACTTCCTCTCCAGTATCGTATGAGCACTCATGGCACAATCGTCATCTGTCTCCACTTCTTTCTCCGCCCTCACTAGCACTGCCTTGGTCTCAGAAACTTCTCCCTTACTCTTCTTCCTCGGACACTGGTTCGCATAGTGACCCAGTTCCCCACAATGGAAGCATTTGACCTTGGAGAGGTCCTTCTTTCTCTTCTCCTGCTTTCCTGCAGATGCACGAGTTGCATCTTCTTCTTCCTCCTTCTTGATTCTGACCCCTTTTCCGCGACTCCCGGCCTTGGTCACCCTTCTGATCTCTTCTTGACAAAGAGCCACCCACAGTTCCTCCCAATCTGGAAGGCTCGATCTGCCCAGTATGCTCTAGACAAATACCTCCCAATCCTCTGAGACTGCATTCAATGCGGTCCTCACCATCAGTTCCTGATCCGGCATGGCCCCTATGGAAGTTAGCTGATCACAGATCTCCTTCAATCCACTGAGGAAGACATCTATTTGCTCTCCCTTCTGCATTTGGTATGACTGCAACTGATTTTCAAGAAACATCTTCCTTCGCACAGAAGTACGCTGGTACAATTTCTTCAGGGCCTCCCACATCTCATTTGTCATGTCCTCGGCAATATGCTGCACCACATGATCCTTGAGCCCATCAAGGATGATGCACTTTGCCCTAGCCATTGCCTCCTCGTACTTCTCATTTTCAACTGGGTCAACTAGGATAGCTATCGTTTTCAAGGCGAAGTGCTTGATGCGATACCTGTCTAGAATGGACAAGATCCTGGCCTTCCAGACTATGAAGTTGGAAGCTCCGTCCAGTCTATCCCGATCTTTCAGACCATTCACTGCCATCTTGCTGCTCTTCTTCCGACTCCTCTGAGTCTCTTTACTTCCCTCCTGGAAGTCCTTGGTTCGACTCCCTCTAAGTCTCGATTTCCTTTCTAGAAATCCCTCCTCCTTGGTCTTGCCCTGTTAGGTATTGTTCTGACCACAGTACCCCACCAGCTTGGCTTCGCAAATTATCCGCAACCCCCTATACCTCAACAACTTGAAGAACTAAGCCTCTATGCTCTGCGCAATCCCGTCACCGACAAATCTGCACCTCCTAGCCACAGCGCCAACCTTCCTGGCTGAGAAAGATGACCGGGTACTGCGTACGTCAGGCCTACTCCTCTTTGCCACTGCGCTGATCCTCCTCTTGGCTCGAACTGATGACGCAGGCACTCTGTGTCACCCCTTCCTTGCTCCTTTCTGCTAGGAACAACTTTTGTTACTCGGAACAGTTGTTTTCTACTACAACTGCTCTGCTCGGTTGATGCCTTCAGTAATCCTATGATCTGCAACCACGCTCTGATATTATGTTGGAATTTCTAAGTTTAACCCGTTTGAAATTCTTCCTGTAGTGTCTGATTTATTTCTTCCTACTTGTTCAATTACTTAATAAGTTATTTACCATGTAAATACTGAAAATAAATATAAGTACAATATCAACACATACAGATCATCAACTAAAAGAAAACAAGCACACAAGTGACACCGTTGCTTTTGGACTAATGTCCCCGGAAAAACCCAATGCGGGAAAACCGATGCAGCTATTCAGAGGGTTTTAGTATTACACAGTTTCAGAATACAACCTAGGTGCTAGAAATGGCTCACCCAACAGAGAATGCCCTCGGCAGTAGTACCTCTCAGTCAAAGATATATTCCGGCTAAAACACCGAATGAACAATCCCACAACAACAATGCAACTTTTGTTTCTCTGCGTCACTCTAATAGGGATTGCATCACCCTATCCAGCTCTCCAGCTCTCAATTTGTCCCACAAAATGCTCCCAGCGCTGCCTCTAGGCCCTGTGTTAGCCCCTCTGGCCTAGCGTCAACCTCTCTGGGCTCTGCATCAACTTCTAGAGCCTCTGCGTCAGCCCTTGGACCCTCTGCGTCTCACACGTTGGCCCTCTCTGGCTCTATGTAGCTCCTCCTGGTACTAACTCTAACTCTCTATTATGTATTCACTGCCCCTCAACTGCAACTCTAATCACTCACTCAATTACCTCAACAAACCCTGCCCCAGAAAATTGAGTTCTTGATCTCTCTCAGTGTGTTCTCTAATTGACCCTCAAGCCTCCTCTTATACTTTTCTCGTTGGTCCATCAACGATCGAAATTAAATCTAATCAACGGCTAAGATTAGATTTGGCTTGATCCATGACTCTTGAAACCTTCTAACCCAGTTTATATTAATAACCATTAATATTTTATTTTTCCTAAGTTTAGACTTAAGAACTCCATTAAAATATTAATTATTTTAATTCCTCCCAAACTGGTTAGATTCTGCCGAAACCATTTCTGGGCCTTGGAGATCTCATATGCTTTAGCCTCCACCAATTTTCATGTCTAGAGCACATTCGATGCTACCCTAAATCAACACCATCAAGTCAGCCTCTTCATCCAAGTCTCCATCAAGTCGGCTTCCCTCAAAAGAACACATGTTGGCCTACACAGAGACACATCGGTTCATGATGATCATGTCGGCTCATTTATCATGGACGAACCACTATATATACAAGTCTAAGGTCTTCGCTCAAACATGAAGTTCAAACAAGGCATTTCAAAGAAAAAATTTCGGTGTCATTACAGGAGCTCGGATAAGGTACAGAGATGATCTTGAAGATACCACAGTAGCCACAGTTCAGTGCTATGCCAACCACAGTTCAGAGCTATGCCAACCACAGTTCGGTGCTATTACAGATTCGGTGCTCCCACAATTCGGTACTATTATAGATTCGGTGCTCCCACAGTTTGAAGGTCTCACAGTTTCGGTGTCATTACAGTTTGATGCTACCACAGTGAGAAGGGTTTGGTGCCTCATAGTTTCGGTGCCATTACAGTGCAGTGTTACCACAGTGAGAAAGTTTCTATAATACCACAGAGAAAAGGTCATGGTGCAACTACAGTGATGAGGTCTCATTATAATTACAATGATAACATATTGGTGTTATTACAATGATGAGATCTCGGTGCTATTATGAGGTCTCGGTGCATCACAGTGACAAGAATTAAAAGCTAACGCAGTGACATGGATTTTGGAATTCGAACACAATGAAAAGAAGAACAAACAAGGATGACTTGATGGAGGTAGTCTCAAGTCTAAGTTGTAAGGATCTTGGTCATCTCATCTTGAATCTACTAAAGGAGGAATTTTGACTGGGTTTTCCCCTAGAGTGGGGTTTTGCCCTGGCAGCGTGCCTACATCTTCTGTTCTCTTTTATTTGTTGCTTGGCATTAGTCTTGATGATAAGAAAAGATAATTCGAAAGAACAAACAAAATAAGTGGGTTCAGTGGTTACACCTCGCTGAAAGGTAGTACAATTCTACTTACCACACGTCAACAAAAATGACTCCATTTCAAGCTCTGTACGGGTACGAACCTCTGAAATGGAAGGACTTGGCTATCGTCTAGACAAAACTACCAGTTGTTAAAAACTGGTTAGAAGAAACCCAAAAAGTCGTCCAAACTCTAAAAGAAAATCTAAATAATGCAAGAAACCATATGAAGCAGCAAGCTAACCGAAACAGAATAGAGAGAGAATTTGAAGTTGGAGAATTTGTCAAACTTCAACCATACAAGTAGCTACCCTTAAAAAAAAAGGAAAAAATAAATTGGCACCAAGGTTTTATGGACCATATCAGATCAACAAAAAGATTAACCAAGTCGCATACATTTTAAGCCTTCCTGATAAAAGTCGTGTTCACAATGTCTTCCATGTGAGAATTTCTGAATCTACACATCAGAAATCCTACCGCAATCACCGGTTTATCATCTCCTACTTGTTCTTTACATTTAACAAGTTATTTAATTACTTAAACAGCGATGAAAACAATATTGCAGCCTACACATACATACAAATCATGAATTGAAATAAACTGAGACAATCACACCAGGGACACCGTTATTTTTGGACAATTGTCCCCGGAAAAACCCAATGTGGGAAAACTAGTGCAGCATATAGAGGGTATGTATTATTAAGCAGATTTTTTAATACAACTAGGGTGCCAAAATCTGGCTCACCCAACAAAGAATAACCGTGGCAGAAGTACCTCTATTCGAGACAGATATTTTGGCAATCCAACAACTGGATGATCAAACCCCACAGATGACAATTATTGTTCCCAGTGCTGGGTAACAATGGTTATTCCAAGCTCTGCGCTGAAATTGCATCACCTCCTCTAGGAGTTGCGTCACCCTCCCAGTGAGCCTTCCTTGCTCAGAAGTCAATATGCTGAACTGTTGCTCTCTCTGCCCCACAGAAAAACCCCAGCGCTGCCTCTAAGGGACTGCGTCAGCCCCTCTAGCTTTTGTGTCACCCTCTCTAGAGCTGCGTTGTCTCTCCTACCGCTGCTCTGCCTCTCTGCTATGTATCCTCGGCCTTGGACTGAAGTCCCTCTACCGAACTACCTCTCTCACTGCGACTTTGATCACTTAGCTTGACTTTCTCAGCAAACTGCACCCCAGAAAAATCGAAATCTTTGATCTCTTGGTGTATCTCCAACTGAGCCTCAAGCCTCCTCTTATACTTTTCCTGTTGATGAATCAATGTCTGTGATCTAATCTCTAATCAACGGCTCATAAGATTAAAATAGGCTTGATCCTCATCACTTAGAACCTTCTCACCCATATTTTTATTAATAGATGTTAATATTTTTATTTTCCTAAGTTTAGACTTAGGAACTCATTAAAAATATTAATTATTTTAATAACTCCTCATTCAGGTGGAATTTCTCCAAACAATTTCTAGGTTCTAGAGATCTCATGTGTTCTAGGCCCCTCCACAAAATTTCGGAGCTCGAGCACATCCGATGCTACCCAAAATCAACACTCCCTCTTAGCGAGGAATGTGCTCTAGTAACACTTCTCAACAGAAGTATTACATTGATCCACTGCATCGGTCCTCTGTGCTATTGATGCTTGGCTTGCTGCCCTTTATCCACTGCATTGTCTCTTCCTGTACTGCTACCCATGACTCTGCCACTGCCATTGCTACATTTGTACGGCAGCTCCCTCTCAAAATGTTGCATAATGCTATCCATAACACTGCCATTGTTAACTACTACACTGCAACTCAGTTACTGAGAAGTAAGCAACTAAAACTTCACCCAAAAACTGACATCCTGGTCAGTATGGATGCCTCATGATCCTAAAGTTGCCTCTGTTGCTAATCTGTGTTGACCATCTACTGCTACTGCGTTGCTGCAAACTGCTTTGTGCCTTTTGCACTGCTACAACATCCACTGCGCTGCCTCAGACTTTGGCACTCTAGCTTTGCCACTGTCACTCCATCACATCTCGCTCCAACCGACACCCGTCATTTTGCTAGTGTCATTAAGGGATCCTATAGCCATATGTGATCCAAGAGTTTGGGCACCTCAAGGATCCTGCCCCAGTCATGTAGTCCTCTCGACTACAACTCGATGTTGCCCCACCTCTTCTCCAGAGGTGCATGAGCACTCATGGCACAATCATCATCCTCACCTTCCTTGTCTGCTTTCGCTAGAGCATCCTTTGATTCAAAAGCTTCCCCCTTGCCCTTCTTTTGGGGGCACTGAGTGGCATAATGTCCCAATTCCCCACAATTGAAGCATTTAACCTTGGTGATGTCCTTCTTCTTTCTCTTCTACTGCACTTGATGTCCCAACGATGCGAGAGTTGGATCCTCCTCCTCCTCCTACTTGACCCAGGCTCCCTTGTTGCTACTCCCTGTCTTAGTCAACCTCCTGAGCTCTTCTTGTCGAAGACCTACCCACATCTCCTCCCAACTAGGGAGAGTTGCTCTACCCAAGATACATTGGACAAATGTCTCCCAGTCCTTGGTGACTACATTCAAGGCAGTCTTAACTATGAACTCAGGATCTGGTGTAGACCCCACGGAAGTCAACTGGTCGCGAATCCCTTGCAACCTGAGAAGAAAGGGATCGATCTCCTCTCCTTTCTGCATCTAGTATTGTCTCAGCTAATTTTCTAAAAGCATCTTCCGTTGGACAGAAGAGCCTAATACAAGGTGGTCAGCACCTCCCACATCTCCCTTGCTTTGTCCTTCTCGGTAATGTGTGGAACTACATGATCTTTGACCCCGTTTAGGATCATGCACTTAGCCTTAGCCTTGGCCTCTTCATACTTCTTCAACGGATCAGCGTCGACCGGCACAGCAACTACCTTCAAGGCATAGTCCTTGATGCGATGTTTGTCTAGGATTGCCAGGATCCTGGTTTTCCAGATGACAAAATTGGATGCTGCATCCAATCTGTCCTGATTTATCAACCCATTCACTGCCATCTCTGCTCAAAAAATAGGATTGGTTCTCTTCTCCCTCTCCTACTGTCAATCTAGGAAGGCTTGGATCTGGATTCCTTTGGTGCAAGAAACCCTCTAAGGAACAAGCTCCTCTAGACTCCCTCTGAGTCTTGATTTCCTTCACATAAGTCTTCCCGCTAACTGTCGAATCACTTCCTCTCAAATCCTCCTTTGCTGTTGCAATCCGGATCTAGATTTCTTTGGCTAGAAATCTGTCAAGGCAGTGACTCCCTCTACCTCGGCTTTGTCTCCACAGACACTGTTCTACACCAACAAAAACAGCATCCCACCAGCTCCTCAAATCAAATCTGCTCTGCTCCTCCATCCCCGGCAACTGACTGTTTCGAACCTCTCAAGCTCTGTGCTGGCCCGGAGAGCTGACGCAGTCACTGCGTGGGCTCCTCTCTGGCTCTGCATCACCTTTGCAAGCTCGAACGCTGACACAAGCACTGCATGAGGCTCTGTGTCACTCCTTTGGCTCTGCGTTATTGATGCAACTGCTCCTCTGCCTCTGAAACAACGTTGTCACTTGGGACAGTTGCTTCTCTGCAGCAAATTCTCTGGATCTCTTGATTGTTGTCTTCAGTCTCCTAGGATCTCTAATGCTTTGATACCATGTGAGAATTTATGAATCTAGACATTAGAAATCCTATTGCAATCACTGGTTTATCATCTCCTACTTGTTCTTTACATTTGACAAGTTATTTAATTACTTAAACAGTGATGAAAACACTATTGCAGCCTACACATACATACAGATCATGAACTGAAATAAACTGAGACAATCACACAAAGGACACCATTATTTTTGGACAATCTTCCCCGGAAAAACTCAATGCGGGAAAACCAGTGCAGCATATAGAGGGATTGTATTGTTAGGCAGATTTCTGAATACAACTAGGGTGACAAATCCGGCTCACGCAACAAAGAATAAACCTAGCAAAAGTACCTCTATCCAGAGACAGATATTTTGGCAACCCAGCAACGGATGATCAAACCCCACAAATGACAATTGTTGTTCCCAGTGCTGGGAAAAGATGGCTGCTCCAAGCTCTATGTTGGAACTGCGTCACCTCCTCTAGGAGCTGTGTCACCCTCCCAGTGAGCCTCCCTTGCTCAGAAGTCGATATGTTGAATTGTTGCTCTCTCTGCCCCACAGAAAAACTCCAACGTTGCCTCTAAGGGACTGCGTCAGCCACTCTAGCTTTTGTGTCACCCTCTCTGGCGCTGCATTGTCTCTCCTATTGTTGCTCTGCCTCTCTGTAATGTATCCTCGGCCTTGGACTGAATTCCCTCTACCAAACTGCCCCTCTCACTGCGAATTCAATCACTTAGCTCAACTTTCTCAACAAACCACGCCCCAGAAAAATCAAACTCTTTGATCTCTTGGTGTATCTCCAACTGACCCTCAAGCCTCCTCTTATACTTTTCCTATTGATGAATCAACAATTGTGATCTAATCTCTAATCAACGGCTAAGATTAAAACAAGCTTGACCCTCGTCACTTAGAACCTTCTCCCCCATAATTTTATTAATACACATTAATATTTTTATTTTCCTAAGTTTAGACTTAGCAACTCATTTAAAATATTATTTATTTTAATAACTCCTCATCCGAGCGGAATTTCTCCAAACGATTTCTGGGTTCTGGAGATATCATGTGTTCTAGCCCCTCCACAAAATTTCGAAGCTAGAGCACATTCGATGCTTACCCAAAATCAACATTCCATGTATCTTACCTCAAAAAGGCACTTGGTGAACATCAATCAACACAGACAACACTTCCGACTTTAGATGACGAAGGGTTATTCTAGAGCCAGAAGGTATCGTATCCAGTAGGGAAAGGAACATGTGATCACGAGTAATCAAAGAATACTTGATCAAGTGGAAGGACTTACCAGAAGAAGAAGCTTCTTGGGAGACTGAAGTGTTTCGTCAACAACATCCGACGTTACGTATGCTTTGAGGACAAAGCATATTTTTGGGAGCAAGGCAATGTTATATAAAAATTAATTGTGTAACTAAAAGTTTATTTAATTCAAAGGACATGATCAAAGATCATGCCCATTCACCAAGAGGCACCTAGGGTTATATTTAAGACAGGGTGTCTCACTCTGTAAACCATCAATTCAGTCAGTATTAATAATATATATATCTTTTATGATAAATGTTGAGTTTGTCTCTTATAGAAAACATCATAAGATAATGTCATAATAAGAGAAATCGTTTAACTGCCTCACTTTGGATTTCTCAACATGGCATCAGAGCTATGGTCATGGTCAAAGGCAATTTGAAGATCACTTATGCATCTTTGAAGTATTCTCAATGAAAGTTTCATAACTTAAGGACATCTTTGGGCTCATAGAATTAAGATTACAAAGAGCTAGTTCAGTCTTTTCAAGACACCTTGAAGAAGTAGGAGGATTTCAATATATCTTAAAGAGACAGAGAGCAATGAATTGAGACAGAGAGCAACAAAAAATTCACAGCGAAAAAGTCAAATCATCTCAGAGAGAAAGGTTCGATGATCTCACAATCTAGAAGAAATTTAACTTCGCTCCACAAGACAGTGATATAATACACAGAAACAAGTGAAGTTTCGACCAAATTTCAGTGAGGAATTTGTAAAAGTTGCAGTGATGAACTCAAGACATCTAGTATCACAAGTATAAGGTAAGCACAAGCCTCAGCTAGTCAGAGCGAATCAGTTTTGGTGAAAATCACAAGGAGACAAGTTCGATCATTGAGTAGATATAATCTCAGAAGTAAATAAGGATTACAGCATGATGTAAGCTACAATGGGACAGCTCGATCACCTCAGAAATTGGGTTCATAGTTTTTCGGAGAAGTCACAGTCACAGTGATAAAGAAGAATTCGAGCTCATTGATATGTTTATAGTTGAAGCACTAAGTGTTGAAGCAGTGATATGTATATACAGTGAACTAGTACATTCAGTCTACAACTCGTTGAGGAAAAAGATCTTGGAATAGCTGCCTATGGAAATCTACCAATGATCTAAGGTATTTATGACTAGAAGAAGTATTCAGTTTGAAGGGAACCCAAAGTTTCTCCTATGGAAGGCACAAAGGACCAGCCTAAAGAACTAAAGTAAATATTGTCACTACAACAAGTCTAATGGGCTATCAAAATTCAGAGGTATGCAAATACAAGGTACGTATAATCATAAGCTTTTAGATTTTAAATATCTAAATGATTCATAGCTAGTCTAGGGTAAAAATTGTAATCCTAGATAACATACAAAAAATCTCATGTTAGAACATTAACTTCTAGAGTTTACAAGTAACCTGGGATGTTAAGCGAAATCCTAATATTGATTGAAAGAAGGAAAAGCTTGACTTTCAATATCATAGGATTCCATCCTTCGTGGTTATGTAGGAGATCTAACTTGAGAAATTAAATCATGTTCTTGGTATCACATGTTTTGCTTGAAAGTATGTATTACAGGTATATAGAACACTTCAAGGAATCCTTACAAGGTTTGTCAAGGAACACCTCCAGGTATGTCTTAGACCATACATCTTATAAGATTATCTTAAAAGTACATTCATCATATTTTGAAATTTATGTTACATTACTAACATCGTTATGTCTAGCTATCTTGAATCATAAAGATTCTTGTTTAGGGTGATTCATCATTTGATAAATCTACCCTCTTTACATCCTTGATTGTTCCTATAGAACCCTAGACAAGTTCTCTGAAAAACCCTAACCTAAGGATGTTGACAATGAATGAAACCCTAATATACTTAGGGTTATTGATGGAGTCTAAAGAAATTGCTATTATGTTTGATATATTGATGATGTCATGTTTGGGGTTTTGGTATAATCATGAAAACCCTAACGTGTTAGGGTTAAAAGGTGTTGTCTGAAATCTCAAACCTTTGAACTTCTGGTAAAGTAGGGTTTGCTATGTTATGAATTGAAACCCTATATCCTTCGAGGTTTAGTTGGGTCTATAAGCAAAACCCTTGTTATGTATTTAAAGTCCTAGGAATGAAACCCTAGGTATGTGTTCATTTGGTTGAAACCCTAGCTTGGTCTAGGTTAGTATATGTCTAATATGTTAATATTGCCTAACATATGTTATGCTTATGATTGATGATGAATTCCTAGAGATATGTATTAACTTAATTATTAATGGTCATAAGTCCTAGGGTTTGGAAACAAGCCCTAGTCAAAGTTTGAAGTTCTAGGATGATGTTTGAAAATCTAGGGTCTTGCAGCTAAACCCTAGTAGTAGTTAAATTCTCTAGTATGTGTGATATGACAATCTAGAATCTATGAATCTATATAGTGATTGTTGAGATTGTGTAAATGAGAAATCTAGGGTGTACATCAAACCCTAGTAGATGCTAGCCATGATGTTGATTGAGCTATGATTGGTTTTGATTATTGGAGCTCATGTATAAAATCTAGGGTTTACATGAAATCCTAGTAGGAAGTCTAACATATGAAAATTGAAAAATTGTTAGATGCATTAATGAGATCTGTTTCTAGGGTTCACTATATGAAAGATTGTATCATGTCATTAATGAGTTTGATATTTTGATGAGCTATGAATGTGATTTAGGATTTGTAACAAAACCTAGGCAAAAGTTGACGTAATAAAGTATAGTCTCTTGCTGATTATGTTTGTAAAGTCTAATGCTTTCGTTATTATAAGATTTTGATATGGCTAACTTCATGCTTCTGTAGTTCTGGTTGTGCTTGCTATCTAAGTTGTGCAGATACATCATTTTCAAGATGGTGAAGATGATTGTAAGTAAAGTTGATGTGATAAGCATGATGTGAATGGTGATGGCAATGATAACTCTGATGAGATGATTGGAAGCCATGAAAGATTCTCCAATAAGAAGAAGTTGATCTCCTTGGGTTAAGGGGGAGCCCGAATAGAAGATTAAGAGGGAGCTTGAATAGAAGAAATCTCCCTGGTTGAGAGGGAGGGCATGGCATAGTTTTGATTGGAGAATGCATTTTGAAAGATATGTTGTTGCATGTGAAATAGGAAAGGAAAGTGTATGATTGAGGAATCTGCTATCAAAGATTCAATTGATAGTCCTACTGGGTTGGGAAGCAACATGTGTTGTCTGAAAGACCCCAAAGGCTTGTGTTTGTTATGAACATGCAAAAGTATATTATTGATTGGAGTTGTGTTTGTACACGTAAATCTCTTGAAGGTTTTGATAGCATGATGGTTACTGATCAATTTGATCGGGAGAGATTTGTTGTCCTTGATCCACTGGATCAAGGAGTGTTGAGGCTTTGTGAGTAAAGCATTGCCTGGGAAGACATCGGAAATTTGTGTTGATGTCGAGGTCCTGAAGTTGAGAGGGTGGTGGTGGTCATAGAGCTCTGACCTCAAATACACACCTAAATCCCTGGGTTGATGGTTAGCAAGTAAGCCTGATGGTACCTAGAGAGGCTAAAAGCTTGATTCCATCATAGTCCCACTCGAATAGATTGCCCTGGTCAAGAATCTAGTCTGTGGCATTGTGGTGCCTAAACTTCTTCATAGATGATGTGTTTTGAGATCTTCCATGTACCTCTATGGTTATATGTAAATATGAATACCTCTCTAGTTAAGAGGGAGTGTTGAAGAATGTAACTAGGTTCAGTCTTCATAATTGTACTTGAAGTCAAAATGTAATATATTTGTCAAAAGAAAAGCAAAAAGAATTTTATTATTAATTGACTTGTTAAAGCATGGGTTTCATGCTTGGGTCAATTGTTATAGGTCAAGTCTCCATTGTAGGCTTTAGGATTACTTATTTGGGTCAAAGTCAATTTATTGTTCGGTCAAAGACTCCTCCATCAAGTCAGCCTCTTCATCCAATTCTCCATCAAGTCGGCTTCCCTCAAAAGAACACATGTCAGCCTACCCAGAGACACATCTCTTCATGATGATCATGTCGGCTCATTTATGATGGATGAACCACTATATATACGAGCCTAAGGTCTTCGCTCAAACAACAAGTTCAGACAAGGCATTTTAGAGAAAAAGTTTCGGTGTCATTACCAGAGCTCAGATAAGGTACAGAGATGATCTCGAAGATACCACAATAACCACAGTTCAATGCTATGCCAACCACAGTTTGGTGTTATTACAAATTCGGTGCTCCCATAGTTTGAAGGTCTCACAGTTTTGGTGTCATTATAGTTTGATGCTACCACAGTGAGAAGGGTTTGGTGCCTCAGTTTCGGTGCCATTACAGTTCAGTGTTACCACAGTGAGAAAGTTTTTATACTACCACAGAGAAAAGGTCATGGTGCAACTACAGTGATGAGGTCTCGGTATAATTACAGTGATAAGATATCGGTGTTATTACAATGATGAGATCTCGGTGCTATTTCGAGGTCTCGATGGATCACAGTGACAAGAATTCAATGCTAACACAATGACATGGATTTTGGAATTCAAACGCAGTGAAAGGAAGAACAAACAAGGATGACTTGATGGAATTAGTCTCAAGTCTAAGTTGTAAGAATCTTGGTCATCTCATCTTGAATCTACTGAAGGAATAATTTTGACTGGGTTTTTCCCTAAAGTGGGGTTTTTCCCTGGCAGCGTGCCTACATCTTGTGTTCTCTTCCATTTGTTGCTTGGCATTAGTCTTGATGATAAGAAAAGATAATTCGAGAGAACAAATAATAATAATGAAAACATCACAAGATAATGTCATAATAAGAGAAATCATTTAACTGCCTCACTTTGGATTTCTCAACAACAGAAACACACTAAATTCAGTTTCATATGCAATCATTTCAATTAGTAGTCTTGCTCTTAATAGTTTTTAAAAATATCTTACTCATCATATATGACCTGCTGTCCCATAAAAAAAAAAAGCCAATTGGTATTGAAGAATAGCATTAGGCTACTTACCACGGTCCTCTGCAAATGAGACATGAGCAGGAATTACTGTCCGTACCTATTTGAAGACAACCAGTTAAATAAGCTGGATAAATTCAAAAAAGAAAACCCTTTGGAAAGTGAAATTTGTAAAACAAATAATCGGTCTACCCACCTTAGCCATTTTTAAATCTTCCATTCCACCAGCATAATCATATAAAACATTTTCATATGGGTCATACATCAACCTGTACACCAATAACAACCAATTCACAGTAACCAACAGAAGAACCTGAAGTATGTAAGCTCTCTTGTGGAAAGAGTGACCAGCTGCCTCCAATAGAATTATCAAACTGCGAAAGCCAAAAAGTGAAAATATTCTATCCTTAACAGCTCATATTACAAGCATACAGCTTTTATCCAGTACCTATGGCATATATATTATTATACTATATACAAAGACATTGTTAGTCGTAGAAGATATGAAAGTCAAGTTTGGCTACCCATTTATAGTGAAGTCACGCTTCATACAATTTTTCCAGCGAGCATAGTCACGATCATTACAGCCATGAGGCCTATTTGTAAACTCTTTGAAAGTATCAGTTCCCTTTCTTTCTGACGTACTAAAGCTTGAAACCTGAGATACTAAAAAAAAACAGTTATATTGGCAATGCACACTAAAGCACTTTCACTTGAAAGAAAGAGCGGTCACACTAATAGCCATTTCACTACCAGCAGTTCTGCTTGAAAGCAGATTGATGAGCCATTTGATATAAACTGATCAAATATTCCTAAATGGCAACATGGTTTTCCATGGTTTCTTAGTAGGTCTAGGCTTTATGCTACTTTCTGTTGAAATTGTAACTAGGTTCGGTCTTCATAATTGTCATTATACTTGTATCAATATGTATTTCATGTAAAAACAAAAGAAAAAGAAATTAGTATTACTATTTTGTAGCATGTTCTTCATGCTTTATTTTTGGTCAAAAGAAAAAGTCAAAGGACGTGTTCTTTGTGACCCTCTGAAAAGAAGAAAATTTGAATTTTGTACGTATCTGTCCCTCCAAGTTGCCAAGTCAGCCCTCCAGGATGACAAGTCGGCCTGCCCAAGAGTCGTGTCTTTTCGCATGAGGAAACAACTATATATTGGCATCTATCCTCCACCATTTGGCAACCAATTCGGTGATCTTCTGTGGCAGAGTAACTCGGGTCTGTGGAATGGAATCTCAGGCACATACAGTCTGAAATATGCGAGCTACCTGTGGAAGACTATTTCTGAAGTATGTGAGCTACCTGTGGAATACTATCTCTTACTTATGCGAGCTACCTGTGACAGACCTATCTGTGATGTGAAGTCTCTCTGTGACAGATCTCTCTCTCTATTCGATACGAACCTGTAACAGATTTCTATGACACTCTCTGCAATGCGAGCCTACGACAGAACTCTATATTATACAAAACCTCTTTGTGATGCGAGCCTGTGACATATAATGGTGTGAAGCAGAAGAAGATTTGTGGTATGTGACAGAACAAAGTTTGGAGGGCTGACTTGGCACTTGGAACCCTGGTTAGTTTGACTTGGATTTCTCTTGCTGATGAAGAATAAATAAGGAAAGAATTGACTGGTTTTCCCCTTGTGGGTTTTTCCCTAGCCTCTGACCTAATCTTTGGTGTCTCTTGTCTCTTTTGTACATTGTATTTGTGTAATTGCTTGATGACCTAATGAATGAAGTCAAATCTAAATAGAAGATAAATATATAAACAGTCACAAGTAATTACCTTGATTAGAAATCTCTCTTGCATTGGAATTTCAACACTTTCAAGAAACAAATAAACTTCAACCCTCAATACGAGGCCATTCATGATTCAAGTTGTTATTTCATATCCATGCTTCAAGTTTCAACATAAGATAGACCATACTGAAAAAAAAAAAACTAACCTCAACAATAGACTCCTTAACATGAACATGGCAAATGGGAAACCGTCTTCCAACAATTCTGCTTCTAGAAATCTTTTTCGTAATCTACCATCAACAGTAAGACATCTGCATCACATATCTTAGAATACAAATGGAAGGAAAGAGCATAACATGAAAATTGTCTCCTGTAAGACTGCACACACCTCTAGGAGATCAGCACTTGTTATTATATCAAAGTCTTTTGGTGTCTTCTTCAAAAGCAGATCCCTTACACAGCCTCCTACAAGGTATGCTTCATATCCTGCAATGTATATTCACTCTGAAGATAAAGTCTTATAACAGAAAAGCTTTATACATAATTTAAGATGCTAGCTGTTGGAATTTTATCAAGAGAAAAGCTTGATTCAAAATTTAAGATGTTAGCTCACAGCTTCGAAAACAACAATGTACAATGACCGCATTAGTCAGACTGTAGGAATTTACAGGGTAAGTTCCTCAGATAGAACACCAAAGGACAACACTCACAAGTAGATCATAGATCAATACACTAGTGTTCTTGACGTGGTTAAAACCCTCAAAGAGGGAAACAGTCCACGACTTGAGCCAATGTGGCCACTTCAAGGAAGTTATTAATAAAAGAAAGAAAATTTACATAAGTTCCTCTCATGAACGATCACCCTACAAATGACTCTTTATGCTCTTTAAATAGAGATTATGGACCAATCGGATGTTAAGCCACGGATCAAGTGTCAGTAATACCGAGGAGAGAATGAACAGTCGGATCACTTCATGTCTAGAACATATCGTGACCGTCGAATTGTAGGTTACAAAGGTACAAAGTAAAGAAACACACTTTACCTAACTCTACACTAGACCAAGTTATACTTAACTATTTCCTATGTGTCGGAATATCCTAACATCCCCCCTGAAGAACAACTTGGGATAGGATTGAAGGATGTACAAATATGACACAAATAGGAGAAGGAAGGAGGCATTAGCACCTATCCCCCCTTAGTGACAACTTCCTGAACTCCAACCATAAATCGAAGTTTAGTAAACTTCACCTCTGTGAGAGCCTTTGTAAAGATGTCCTTTGGTGTTCTATCTAAGGAACTTACCCAGTAAATTCCTACACAGACTGCTAATTGCCTTGATAAGTACATAAAAACGAACTATGTAGTATAAAGTTTAAATGATGGATTACAAAAGTATTCATGATTACACAAAAAAATCAAATGATCGGATGAGAGGAAGCAAATCTTACGTTGTAAATTTAATAACGCGATTAATCTCCATCTCATTGCACAAGTTCTCAAAATATTTTCCTAAATAGCAAAGCTATATCATTCTTATCATTTTGATTACTTCATACATTCAATAATACCTCATACATTGAAAATATAGTTTGAAGTACAGCCTTGAACAAATATTAAATAGTAAAAGCAATGCATTGGCAAAAACAACTAGAAAGAGCCAAGGTAGGGGGGGCTCAATTGTAACCTGGATGAGGTTCCTTGTTTACCCTCCAAGTGTGGACTAGGCATAAATTATAATATTCAAGCAGAAGCATGCCCCTTAAAGGACTAGAATTTCTGATAACAAAGGTGTAACAATGCTTCAATGAGTAGGGGACTCAACAATTATTTTAGAAATAATGGAGAATCATTCCAAATTGAATGCCATTAACCTAGATGGGAGAGTGAGCCAGCTTACATGCCTCAACATTTCAAAATTTTAAAATTCACACATGTAACAAGAAATTTGAGTGTGAAGGCTGAAAAGCTAATAAAAGAGTATCAAGTTGGGGGATTTCCAATTATTACAAAATAACCCACTTTTATTGCCAGAATTAGGGGCACTAGTTTTTAAGGTTTTCCAAGCCACGGATTTCATTGGTACTTAGAGCAAGCAATACCCAGTTTTGCACAATGATGGCAATGTCAACAAGAATAGGCTTAGTAAAAGAAACTCTAATATTTAAAGGCGCTGGCCATTAAGCATCACAGGCCATCATAATGAGTCCCTTCTGAGTCTACACCAGAGAGCCAAAAGAAGATCCTCTCCTTTATAACCATAAACGAAACCAAGGTTTAGGTGGTCAATATTGACCATCCAAGGCTGACTCTAAGGACATTTTCTCTTTGACAATCAAGGAGATTCCTCTTTTCTATAGTTGATCCCCCTCCACAGCTTGGGAGTTTGATACAAATTTTCATCCAATGAAGTAATGAAACTCATTATTAATCACTTAGAAGGTCAATGTTGACCACACTGTGTCAACAGTCCAAGAAGTAGAGTACCAGGAAGTGGACAAAAAATTTCAAAGATCAAAGTCATCAATCGGCATTAATATTATCATTGTAAACCCAATTTCTGCAAAGTTTATTGTAAATGATGCTAGTATGACCATTAAAACATGTAATAGCACCTTTGTAAACCTATGATTTTTGTCAAAGTATTTCATCCTAGGAAGTTTTTTAACCTCCCCGAATTATGTCTGTTTGCAAACACGGATAGTCAGTAGATTTTTTCTTCTAGTTATAATCCCAAAGCTAGGGTGGAATTCATTGACAAGGTTTTAGGTGAGTCCTATTGTTTATCAAGTCTATGTAAAAGTGTGTTTAAGAATCATTTTAGTGCATGGTTACTCATAGTTAGACACCATGGCTAAATTATTTTATTACAAAGACACTTGGTTTCATACAAAAGCATATTGTGTCACAAAATTGGGTAATGTCTTGAGGTTTTGTGTCTAAATATGTTTTCCCCTTCTAAGGGTTGATATTGTAATAATTTGATGTAAAAAATATTTTAGTGCATAGTTACTCATAGTTAAACATCATGGTTAAAATATTTGAGGGTGGAAAAGTAATCAATCCCCTCTAGAGTAAATTAATTAATTTTTCTGTCAAAATTTAATAAAAAACCTAAGCCAAAAAATTAATTAATTTTGAGTCAAAAAATAATTTGAGTAATTAAATTCTCTTTAAGCGGAAAATAACCAAAAAATCGTGGGTCAAAAATGAATTAATTTTTGGAGGTCCTCCAACAAGGGAAAAATGGATTTTCTAAGAAAATTTGACCCCTGGACCTTGATGGTTAAGTCAAAGTCAAATTTTTGAGGGTATTAGTCCAAAATATTAATTTTTCAATTAATAAAAAATGGTTTTTAAGAGAAATTTGAAATTTTCCTCAAAAATAAAAAATCAACAATGGAGATTAAAAGAAGATCAAGATATTTTCAACATATGAGATTATTTTGACAATAGTCAAGCCAACTAGCTGTTATTTTCCAATTGGAGTGGTTTTTTCTATATAAGGAAGCTATCAAGCTCCTATTTTCCATCTTTGGATGAAGTAATTTTCAACTAATATATTCAGTTTTGCTCTATTGGAATAATTTTTTGAAAAATAGAAAGACTTTGGGATTTCAGTTCACGGTGTTTTTCTATCTATTGATCTTTGGTATGTGCTAGTATTTTGTTCTTTCATGCTCTATATTGTGCTAAAATCCATAACTGTTATTTCATTTGTTGGTGATAAGAACATTTTATTGCTACAGTTATCTTGCCTTAGGTGATTTGATTCACCTCATGATCTAACAATTAATTTCAAGATTAAATAGAGATCTACAGGTACACTAGCCCTTGGACTCCAAGTTCACAGACTATGGGAAAGGATCGACCTTGTTTGAGCTTTGTGCTTTCAATTCAACGAATGATTTTGCAGGAGGGTTTTGGCGTGATTTTTCGAAATTATTCATCCATATTATCTACTCTAAAATGTCAAAAATTTATTTTTTTATTTTGCGCTATAAAGATCTAATCTGTTAATAAGAGCAAACACTCTAATTTTGTAAATATTGTGAATATTTGTAAATAAATCTAACCCTTGTTTTATTTTTGTAGCATTTGGGCTTTGGGGTTTTATTTTTCTTATTTTTTGTATATATTAGGGTTTTGCGGATTTTTTCTCTTCAATTGTACAAGTATTTTAATTTTGTAAATATTGTGAATATTTGTAAATAAATCTAACCATTGTTTTATTTTTGTAACATTTCGGGTTTGGGGTTTTATTTTTTATTTTTTGCATATATTAGGGTTTTGGGTATTTTTTCCTCTTCATTTGTACGGGTGAATTCTTGAGTTCTCAAAGGAAATTTGAATTTGGTTGAAGGAACTAGCCCTAGGACTAGGGTTTTAGGGGTTTCTCACCTCTAAGAGGAATCGTCTAGCCTATTTGTCCAATTCGTTCAAAAGAGAAAGGTTGATCCAAGCACTAGAGGCCTAGATCTAGCCTCCCAAGGACCTAGAACCTCAACGCACAGCCGAGGAGGGAGGGTTGCAGGCCCTACAAGGTAAATTTTGAGGTTTTTATGGTAAATTTTTTGCTCTCCTAACTCTCCTTGTATTTTTGCAAGGGTCCGAAAATTTTTTAGGCCTCTAAGGCCTAGTAGAGGGCTTTCTTTCCTCTTGCGGCAAACCTAATTGGGCTTCCTCCAAGCCACTGCAAGCCTATACAAGCCTTTTACCCTTGACAGTAGCCCCTCACCTCCTCAATTTGGTGTGTCGCAGGCCCTAATGGCCTCTCTCTACCTTGTTGTGAGCCTACAAGGCCTTTTTTCCTCTGACCCGTGGCCTTATTAGACCTTGAACTCTAGGCCAAGGCCTTATCCAGGCCGCTATCCTCATTGTTGCCCTTTTCTAGCCCTAGTATATCCCTGCTTATCTCCTCTTGATCATAAGCATTGGTTTTTGGCACTAACGCTTTGTTTTGCAAGTGTTTGAAGTGGTTTTGGAGTTAACATTGGTGGTTGCAGGTTGACATACTCATTGGAGGATCCCTAGAAGTCAAATTGGTCACTAACAAAGGCCATAAGGCCTAGTGGTTTGCCTCCTCAACCTTTCTTTTCTCATGTCTCATTATAGCCTCAAGATACATTTTTACAGTGGCATAAAAGGCATAGCAGTGGCACCTAAACTTGTTGGGCATTCCCTCTTAGCATCCTTGCATCTTCGGTAATGGTCTTGTTGTTGGCAAAGTAATTTGATTAGGTTGCTTCTCTTACTGATGTGATCATTGATCTCTAGATTTCTTTGTTGCATCATATCACTCTTGCATTTCATTGCTAGCCCTTGCATCCATCTATTTCACTGTTAGCAATCTCACCTAATTGACAAAATATGTGTGTATTCATCAAGTCAATACTCTCAATAAGAAGATAGATGCTCTAAAAGATAATTGGTATACTTGGGCTGAATTGGCATTCCTTACATAAGATAGGCTTGCTGCTCTCACAAGTTTGCTCTTGCTCTTTTAATGTCATTAACATCAAGTAAAGAATAATATCTTTGAGCATACCATCATTCTCTAAGTTGCCTAGTATTTCTAATTGCAAGCATTCCTACATGTCATTGGTTATCAAATTAGCGATTTTTTTGTAGCTTGCTCTCTTCCTTTCATTGTCATTGAATATCTCCTAAATGATTGCTAGCATCACGAAATTTGGGTACTCATGCTTGTCATTGCTATTAACCAAAGGAATTGGATATTTGCTCGTCATTTCAAAGTTAAATTGATTTCCATTGTTATTGTCATAATTGGCATTATAAATATTTCTTGTGATTTTACATTTTGTAATAAGAGCACTAACATATTGTTTTGCAAGTGAGCATCACATCTAAGAATCATAATCTTGCAACATTGAAGTTAACTCACTTTTGAAGCACTTGATTGATCACCATATTGATATTGTGATAAGAGTAATCTTGAATTGGTATCTTGTTGAAAGATTGGCATTATCTAATTGCCACTTTAACATTGTTAAGAGAAACATCAGACTTGTGCACTTTATGTTTACTATCATTTGATGAGTAATTGTCCATTGTGAGATTTGTAATCTTGAATTGCAGTGCACTTCACTTGTCATTGGATAATCTAATTTGTAATCAAAGAGTTCATTGAGCACTACTTTTGGTGAAGATTGTCTTTGCAATTGTTAAGTATTTTCTTGGAATATCATTATTTGGATAATTTGTCTCAAAGTACTCAAGTCATTCAAACAATTTCACCTAAAGCTAATCACTCATATCTAAATTGCATTTTAGGACTAGTAGAGTATAGTTAAAATTTACCTCCAAGCATAAGCTTGGTTGAAAAACAATACAACCACCTTTCTCACCCAGCTCATGAACTTTACCTTGCAGTCGTCAAATCCACAGTCTCTTTAGTGCCAAAGGCATTCGGGTGGTTAGAACACCAGGGGAGGTATCGTTAATGGTATCGTTAATGAAGCCATAGCTTTCTTCTCCTTGGTTTCTCTCCACAACCTACGCTTGAGACTAACTTCAAAATTGTTGAGAGAAAGGACTCACTTACATAGGCATCTAATCTAAAATTAACCAAGAGTTTGCATTTCAATTAGTTCTAGGTGTCGCATCTCATATAGGATAGTGTGCATCCTAAGCAGCAACTGTTCATCTGGTAACTTGGTAACTAATTTATATTGTGCAAGTGATTTGACTCCATAAGGCACTGGTCTCTCAAATCATCTAATTAAATCGTGCTAATAATTAAACCTGTTAATCATCATTAACCAAGTTGCTCGTCCATTCAGTTGTGTCTCCCGAACTCGTCGGTTCCCGACAAGTCTTTCATCCTCACATTTCATAGGGACTACCCTCCATAGCCTGTTGTAGGGAGACAGCTAGAATGGAGAGGGTCGGGATCCGAATGACAACACCCGCCCTGAGCATTGTCGTAATTCACCTGTACAATTTGGGCGACAACAGTCAGCATCCTCCATGTTTTACAACAGATGCCCTCTAATCAAGCTCTCTATAAACAGTGTGAAGATAACATGGATTCTCAAGGTTGCTATGTGGAATTCTCCTATAGACTTGGAAAAGGGTTTTGTTTGTGAAAGAGGAAATGGTCAAGCAACCTTTTGAAATAATGTATAGATGATTGTTGGTTCCTTAGCTTATGTGCAACAATGGTATGAAACCTGCAGTCAAGGGTATGAATATCGACAAAAGTTACAAGCCGAATTTGACAAAGAAAGAGGTTTTTTTACCGAGATTTTGATCAATTTTCATCGATGAAAGGAAGGCTACTTTGACCGCAAAGGACCACAGATGACTGCAATTGACTATAGGCCCTTTGACCACAAGTTTGAGCTTGACCTCAGGCCGAATTTTCGACCTTTGAGCAGCGTTGAAATCTCTGTTTATTGTAAGTTTGACCAACCTTGACCAGTTGGTATTTGACCAGCTTTGACTGGTATCATTGACTTAGATTTTCACACAGCTTCCTAGAATATTTTGAATTGTAAATATTGTTGAAGAACAAATTTCTCCTAAAAAGAAAAGTTTGTTGGGTTTTTCCCAAGGTAAATTTATTCTCTTTAATGCTTGGTTGTCTCTTTATGATCCTACTGTTATCATTGCATTATTGTTGAGATTCTCTATGTATAATTGTTCAATGATATGTGTGGCATAAGATAAATTAATTGATGAATCATTAGGAAGTAATTATCATATTAGAAGATCAGTTTCAATTATAGAAAATTCAACACCCCCATCATATGGGAAAACTTCTAGTGAATTTGGCCCTGGTGAGCCACTTGCCTTGGTGAAGAAGTTACCCTACTTTCACAACCCGGTGTGTTGAATTTTGGTAGTTGCGGGAGGTATTCCCCAGCTACATTAGCCGATAAAATTAAAATAAAAATTGAAATTCAAAATTACTCAAGTCAGCTAAAAAGAGGGAAATTTAAATTTTAAATTTAAATTAAATTTTGCCTACAAAACTAGAATCGGCCAAAGAAAAAGTCATAACCCTTGGGCATCTCAAAAACACTATAAGTACTCATTTTCCCTCCATTTGGGCAATCATTTCGAATCATCTAATAACTCCTGAGCTTTTGTTCACACGTGCAAAGGAAGTTTTTTGAGGTTTGACTAATATTGACCAGCTTTGATCGAATTCTTCAGAGGCAACTTTTGACCAGGTTTTCTGGGTTGTTGACC
Source organism: Pinus taeda (assembly GCA_000404065.3). Lineage (NCBI taxonomy): Eukaryota > Viridiplantae > Streptophyta > Pinopsida > Pinales > Pinaceae > Pinus > Pinus taeda. The sequence continues at coordinate 296,859 of APFE031311799.1, read as the reverse complement.
AAACTCTTCTAGGAAGAATTTATGGGCAATTGACTACAGATTTGACTGCGTATTTTTTACCTTCGTTGACCGCATTTTGGGCAAAATCTTGACCACGATTTGACCGAATTGCAGGAGGTTGAAATTCAGTGTATTTGACCAGATGTTGACCAAGTTGTAGGAGGTTGAAAAGATGGTTTGTTTGACCAGGTTTGACTTATTGGAATTTGTGGCTTGTTTGAATGGAAAATCAGATTGGTCATTTTTATTGAATTGAACAATTTCTACTAAGAAAAGATTGTTGGGTTTTTCCCTAGTTAGGGTTTTTTGTTGAGAAACCAATGTAGTTGTAGATTAGGGTTTCTTACCCACCACCAATGCATGACCCCATAGGAGAATTTTTCTCCTAAATTTGTCTTTGGCTAGCAACCCCTAAGAACAACCAGTGTAGTTGATATTGTGCCAGTTGATAACCGCTCCCTAAGCCAGTCATATGTCCCCATGCCCTTTTGTTGAGATCGTATGTTTGAAGGTGGATCATCCAATCCTAAAGGTATGTCATTCATTGTCCAATCAGGTGCTTATGCTTGTTTTTCCTTGGGCACCCTTGGGTATGGATTATTGGGTGACCTCTAAGGAGGAGCGATTTTGATTGTAGTCTTGTTCCCTCACCTAAAATGGGGGGTTAATCCCCAACCCTAGTTCCATGGGATCTCCCCTACTGCCTTATAGTTCACGGTAGGCACTACTTGGGAAACCCTAATTTTGGTAACACGGTCCCATTTTCCCATTCCACATTTTTCACTCCCCTATGCACATTACATGCCCTATTTCATCATCTTCCTTCTTTGTCTCCACATGACCACTAAGTCCACAAGGCTATGGTTGCCACCCCCCCCCACCCTTGTCCACATGTTTGGGTTAGGCCTAAAACGTTGCCCCAGTGGTCAATACAACTAAAAAAAAGATAAAAGCATATCATGGCCACATACAAAAGGAAATAATACCACAAAATGCAAAAATTGTCACAACATAAAAATTAGCATGTGGGCAAAAGCCAAACATGAGCTCTACCACTTAGCATTATAGCCATCACCCTGGTTCTACGGCCCCTATGACCGCCCCTTGCATCGTTCAGGAACCCATGCATGTCCCAACCCCTGGTGCGCAATGAACGGCCCTACCTTAAGGGGGAAATCACTACTTATATCATACATCGCATGCTCTCATCCTCTGGAGCCCCAAGCACTATAACAAAAGAAAAATCAATAAAAGGCAAAAGGAAAATGAAGAAGGGTGGAAAAAACAAAGGTTGGGGTAACTCATGTACCACGATTGCTCCCTCCTACATCTATACACTCAAATATGTGGACATCCCTCATCATTACCACCCTTCAGCCCATGTCATCTAGCCTTGAGACCCTTGTATCACTATCCACCTCATCATTATTCACATGACACCTACCACTTGAAGGAAGTACCTTGGACATGTCTTTTCCCTTAGGGGTTGGGAACACCTAATAGGGATATTTATTAGCCACTCCTACCTAGGGAGGTAACACCATTACATGTTCAAAGCCCCAAATTTGGAAGTGAAACCCATTATGAAGTTTCATTTTGCCCCTGACCAACAAGATTGGTTCACTTAGTTGAACTAATGAATTATTATACTTGAAGGTGAGTAGACGCATTGGATATTATACAGGATTGGCAGGTGGTTTCATCATGGGTTGGGCAACTTAACTGGGGCCAAAGACCACCAAAGGATCATATTGAAACTTGTAGGGGATGCATTAAGGGAAATGGGTTTCCATCATGCGATATGGCCTTACCTCATATTATGGGCGCCCTCAGCACCTTCAGCAATTTTTTCGTTGCCCCACATTATATGTGAGATGATGCACTTGGACTAGTAGTGCCCCTAGCCAGCTTAGCAGAATATACAGGTTTTGATCATTGATCCGACGACGCCCAAAGGAGGTTTGTCTCATCTTTGAGACATTGGAGAGCAAGCACCATCTTTCATGCCCCCATTTGGAGCAATACAGGCTTAACTTTCATTAGGATACCCATGAGACCACTACTTGTGACCTAGAGCCACTTTGGAGCACCACTTGATGATTTACTTAGAGATCAAGGGGCCACCCCGTTGTCTATCATTCATGGAGCCCTCACTCTCATCATGGCATCTTGAGTACTCAACAAGGCCCTCCAACAACCCTTCTACTCTACTATTTCATCATTTGGGATCACTTTTGGATGGCTTCTTCTTCATTATATGAGCTTCTTGGTGGGCATGTCACCAAGGATATGTTATTTGCACATCATTTTATAATTGTAGGGGTAGTTAGGCTAATTCAAATTAGGTAGAGGATCATATAAATAAAGATCTCTCCCATTGTGAGAGATCATCATCGTCACTTGGATTCTTCTCTTGTACAACAACTCACATTTTCTCTTTGGAAGCTAATGGAGTATCTTGGATGCACTATGATATTTGAAGTTGATTTTTTATCTTATTTTGGAGATACTTCTTGAATATGTATGTATATATTGCATGATTATCTTGTAAGTTCTTTTGTTGATGAAAATTTTCTCTTGACAATGTCTAATGTATGTAATTGCGACAACCAATGTAAATATTATCATGCCCTAATTTTGTTGAAGAAATTGTTGGGAAGCTATTTGGTTGGCTCTTGCATATGTTACTCGTGATATAACATGCAAAGGATGTTCCTAGTGATGAAATGTTATTTTTCTTCATGAAACTCCTTATTCTTGTTGAAATTTGATGACTAAAAAGTTTCCTGCAATCCCAACCCGGTTTTAATTTCACCTTATCACTCCCATTCAGTTAAATTCCCTTTCCCATAAACATACATTCAACATATAGAATTCTGGAAATGAAACTTGTAGATTACAACACATGGGGCAGTCAACACATGCTAAAAATAAATATGGACATAAACAGACCAGCAACACACATAAAAATACACAGATTTTTGGTCAACTTAGACCAAGGCAAAACCACTTCAATCTTCTCCGGGGAAAACCTGTTAGAGAGCTCTTCAAATTTATTTATCTTTCAAGTTCAGGAAAAATACATCTGCAAACAAAACAAAACAGCAAAATACAACTTATCTCTTCAGCCCAAAACTCCTTGAAAACCGTGCCCCGCTTTGCCTCGATTTCCATCCCAACTTCACGCTGAAAATATGTACTGTAAGGATACGGACTGTATGGATTTTTCAAAAAAAATTATCAAAAACTTCTCTCGAATGGCATGCAGCTCACAGCATTAAATGGTGTTCGTACTATAACTTTTGTTGTCTTCTAAGCCTTGATTTTCGTTCACAGCTCTGTCCAAAAATCACTCCTTCAGCTTGTTGCAACAAATTTCTCCTTCAAAACTTTTCTCCGGCTCTTAGCCTCCTTTTTCCAATACGCTCTCATGAAGAATGAATGCAATCCCTCTTTTTCTTTTTTGTTTCCCTAAATGACTTTTGGGTAACCATAAGATCTAATGGCCCAGATTCATTTAGATCAAGAGATGAGAATAAAAGTGCATTTTCTTTTCACTTTCTATTTTTTAACTCACCCATTAAATAAAGTACCCACATTATACGTTATGTCTAAAGTCACTTTTCACTTTATAATTTAACATTGACTTTTACCACATATAAAGTCACACTTAGGAAAAGAATTATTTTGAACACTTTTCCCTAGGTAGAGACTAACCCATGGGAAACCACTTGTCCAAGGTACATTAAAAATCAACACTCCTTACCGAGGAAAGTGTTTCCCACCACACCCATCTTGTCCCTGAAATGAATATGCTTGCCTCTTGGCAAGGACTTCGTGAGAACATCAGCCACCTGCTCATCTGTCGATATATACTCCAGCTTCACTACTCCCTTCTGAACATAGTCCCTGATGAAATGATATCTGATGTCAATGTGTTTTGACCTGTCATGAAACACTAGATTCTCCGTGAGTTTAATGCAACTGTGATTGTCACAGCAAATAACCGTCGGTCTCAACTCCTGATCAAATAGGGCATACAACAACTTGCAAAGCCAAATGGCTTCACAACTAGCCGGCTAGCAGCCATATACTCAGCCTCAAAAGAGCTCAAAGAAACTGATTTTTGCTTTCGACTAAACCACGACACAACTATCGAACCCAATCCGAAGCAACAACCTGAAGTGATCTTCCTATCAGAAGCACACCCTACCCAATCTGAATCTGTGTAACCTGCGAACCCCACTCCATCTCCCCGCCTATGGTCCAAACCATAATCAACAGTCCCCCGGGTTGATGGTTAGAAAGTAAGCCTAATGGTACCTAGAGAGGTTGAAAGCTTTAGTCCATCTTAGTACCACCTGGATAGATTGCCCTAGTCAGTAAAACAGTGCGAAACACGCATATGGGTTTCCAAATGAATTCAATGAATTGATTGAGCTGAATACTCAATAATAATACAGAGATATTTTACAAAGATAGAAACATCAACTTTCTATGTGAGATTCAGTTTCATCTAAGAAACTGCTAAAGAAAAGAAAATAGCAACAATTTAGAAGAATGAGCATTAAACTAATATTAGAATTATTCTAATACCCTCCCTTAATGCTCAATCTATTTACAACACCAATAGATCTCCTGAATTGTTCAAATTTAGCAGGACCAAGAGGCTTGGTGAATATGTCTGCGGGTTGCTCTGTGGTGGGAACATACTTCAGCCGAACGAATCCGTCTTCAACAAGCTGGCGAATGTAGTGGCAATGAGTTTCCACATGTTTTGTTCGTTCATGAAAGACGGGATTTTTGGCAAGTTTGAGCACTCCCTGATTATCACAAAACAAGGAAGTAGGACCTATCTGGGAAGCATGCATATCTGCAGGCATACGTCAAAGCCAAACTGCCTCACAGGATGCCTTAACTGCTCCTCGATATTCTGCTTCTGTTGAGGAGAGAGCCACGGCTTGCTGCTTCTTACTAGTCCAGGTGACAGCACCAGATCCTAGACTAAACACATACCCAGCTGTAGATTTACGATCATCAACCGAACCGGCCCAGTCAGAATCTGTGTAACCACTAAGTATAGGATCGGAACTGCAAGTGTATAGAAGTCCATAATCAGAAGTGCCACGCACATATCTTAGCACACGTTTTGCTGCTATCCAATGATCAGCTTTAGGAGCGGACATGAAGCGGGAAATGTAGCTCACTGAAAAACTGATGTCTGGTCTGGTGGCAGTAAGGTAGATAAGACTGCCTACTAATTGCCTGAATAAAGTTTCATCCACAGGAGGAGAAGATGACTGAGCTGAAAGTTTGAGCCCTGGTTCCATCGGAGTCGTGGCTGGGTTGCAATCCT